>JACXGK010011234.1:0-16433 GCA_016801125.1 Novumbra hubbsi
ACTGGGGTTGGCACTGTATAAGTAACATATAACTGGGGTTGGCACTGTATAAGTAACATATTACTGGGGTTGGCACTGTATAAGTAACATATTACTGGGGTTGGCACTGTATAAGTACTGTATAACTGGCAGGTATGGTTAAAAAGCATCACTGAGACTTCAGTTGATACATTTCAGGGTATGCTTGGTCTTCTTAGTTGTGATGGCAGAAATGTGTGTGTCTGAGCGTATCAAGACAGAAACTAGATTCTTTTGACTGGGACTTAGGCTGGGATTATTTCCAACCCGCCATGCCAATGTTTACACAGTGTCTTTATTTGAAATATTAATCCTGTGACCACACATGTCTAACTCTGAAAGTGAACACATTCTTGTTGGGTGGGTTGCCTTGGTAATGGATGTAGGTTTTTTATATTCTTTGTGGGCTAACCTTACTATTGTATGAAAACATATTTCTTATGTTTGTGGACAAGAATATAGGTTTAGGTTTATGTTTAGGTCAGGGCAAATCATAGATCAACTGCTTTGAAGCGATCAACTCTCACCCTACTCAAATCTGTTTACCTCACAAAAAATATAAACTTTTTAAATATCAATATATTTATCAGAATTTTTTATACATGCACGGTTCAACCCCATTCCAGTGCTGTAGCTGTGTGTGAGGATAAGTAAGCTGTACACAGAGTTATGCACCATTTACCCTGGCTCAATAACAATCTTTCCTTCACAGCTCAACCTACCTGGCTGCACTGAAACACAGCGCATCTCCTCTCCCTTAGCTGCCTTAACCAAGCACGTTATATCCGTCATGCGGCTATCTGGCCATGACAGATGTATTTATGTAATCCTTTTGATAGATATTGATCCTTGTGGCAGAGCAACTTAAACAGGGGAGAAAAATGAGCTTTTAAAAGCAACATGGCTGCTGACAGTGAGAGGGTAATGGGATAGCTAACTAGAGAACAAGTGACAGGGGCAAAGAGATAGAAAGAAACACAGCAGAAGAAAAAGGGAGAGAGAGAGCGAGAGAGCGAGAGAGAGAGAGCATAAGAAGTGAATGAAAGGGCAGGAGGGAGGTTACCAAAACGATTCACAACCGACAACAGAAAGTGAACAATAATGACAATGACCAAGAGGAGAAGAGGAAAATGCTAGCAAGAGACATATACTTCATAGTAGGGTTAAAGTAGAACATAGTTTCTCTTGACATGGTAAGGTAGTAGAACATAGTTTCTATAGACATTATACAGTAGTAGAACATACAGTCAACGGAAAAGGACATCCCATATATATTGAGTTGAAACATTCAAATATTGAGATATTTTTAAAGAAACATGGACATATGAATATTTGATCTTTTTACAAACAATAATTATAGATACAGTTTGGAGACCCTACGCCTAAATTGCTGGTATTGCCTCTTTAGGCCTGAATAAGATGTTTTCTGTAACTGTCTACCAGTCTCTGATATCAACTGGGAGAAAGTTTTTCCTATTCCTTCATGCACAATTCTTTCAGCTGTGTGATGTTTGAGGGGTTACTTGCATGCACAGCCCATTTCAAATCACCCCACAGCATCTCAATAGAATTAAGATCCGGGCTTTGACTTGGCCATTCAAGAACTCTCCATTTCTTTCTTTTGAGCCAAATGGCATCTTTGTAAATCTTTTGTTAAATAAATGATATCATGGTTAAAATGTCAGTGTTTATGGTTCAATTATGTCACCCTTATCTATGTATATATTGTTTGTAAGAAGATCAGATATTGATATGTTCATATGTCTTTAAAATAAACTCATGGGGTGTCCTAATTTTTTCACATGACTAGTTTCTCTAAACATGCTATAGAGGTAGTGGAACAATTAATACAAACCTCCTTCTTTGATACAAATCTCTTTGAGCATACACACACACACACAACATTTAAGTGTGTCAGTTTCCCCATTTAAACGTGCATGTCTCTCACTCCGTCACTGTCTGTGTGTGTGGGTGTGTGTGTGTGTGACCTTGGTGTGGCCGGCTGGTAAAGTGGAGCGTAGGAGAGAGGGTATGTGAGCAGCCAAGCGTCCTCCTCCAGATTAGCAGGCTTTATTACTCCCACCAACCACAGGCCCTACAAATCCTCTTATTTTATTTTACCTCCCGCTACCTCTCCCTCTCCCACATTAACACACACACACAACATGTTGGGCAAACCCTCTCTTTTTTGCTGAAATATACTTGTTCCCTTGCCCTCTTCTATACCTCAATGTCCTCACTCTCTCTCTTTCCCCACTCTCTCTCTTTCTCACTCTCTCTCTTTCCCACTCTCTCTCTTTCTCACTCACTCTCTTTCCCCACTCTCTCTCTCCCCACTCTCTCTTTTTCTCACTCTCTCTCTTTCCCCACTCTCCCTCTTTCTCACTCTCTCTTTCCCCACTCTCCCTCTTTCCCCACTCTCTCTTTCCCCACTCTCTCTCTTTCCCCACTCTCTCTCTTTCTCACTCTCTCTCTTTCCCCACTCTCTCTCTTTCCCCACTCTCTTTCTTTTTCACTCTCTCTCTTTCCCCACTTCTCTCACCCCCATGTTGTCACACTTGTCCTTTCCGCTTGTTCTTCCTATTATTTGTACCTTATCTTTTGTATTCCTCCACCCCACTCTACTCCACCCACTCCACCCTACTCCACCCTACTCCACCCTACCCACCCCTCTCTCCCTGTCTGTAGTGTGATGAATCTGTAGACAGGTCTTAATAATTGTACTTCAGTCCAAGTGCTCATTTTTCTTTGTGTTTGAAAGCTGGGACAAGCAGGTCGTCTTTTTCTTTATTTCTCTCTCTACCAACATTGTATTCCTTCTCTCCCTCACAGAAACTCCTTCATACTGTTCTCTCCTCTCCCTCACAGAAACTCCTTCATACTGCTCTCTACTCTCCCTCACAGAAACTCCTTCATACTGTGCTCTCCTCTCCCTCACAGACACTCCTTCATACTGTTCTCTCCTCTCCCTCACAGAAACTCCTTCATACTGTGCTCTCCTCTCCCTCACAGACACTCCTTCATACTGTTCTCTCCTCTCCCTCACAGAAACTCCTTCATACTGTTCTCTCCCCTTTTCTTTTGGACAAAGGGGTGAAATGAATAACTACTATCAAGGTCATGCAGTGTAATACGGACAAGGTGGGGGGGGGATCTATCTATGTCTCCCAGGTACCATGTTCTGCCAAACAGCCTATGTGTTATAGACAACAGAAATTATGGCTGTTGCTCATGGAGCTTTAAGAAAAAGGAGATGTAAACGGACCAATTGTTCTGTAAAGTTCAAGGTAATGTTAAATACAGCTGAAGGAAGCCCATCCCTCTGAGAAAATGTTGAGGTATTTTTATTTCATAATGTTTTTGTGTATTAATATATTTGATGTTTTAATGTATGTATAGTGTACCTGAGCTCTAATACATTCCCACAGAGTAGTGATAGACAGTTCAGGGAGAGCCAGAACACCCTGGGACCAACCATAGGGGATCCTCTAGAATATTCTCAACAGATTCAACTTCACGCATGCACACATAATGCACTCACACACACCTTCTGACACTCAATCTTTGTTTTTCTTGAATCAAACTTGATTGAAAACAGTATACATGGTACTGTTGTACTTGTATCAGAGATTGTATCGCTGAAAGGCTGTTTGAGGTACAGCTAAAGATTATGTTCCACCACGTAGAGGGGGAGAGGCATCCAGCACGGCTACAGGGGACAGTCCCGCTGCAGTAAACACCAACGGCCCTTACACACACACACACACAAACTCAGCAACGTTCACACATGCATGCATATGAACGCACACACACACACACACATATGCACTGGTTCGGCCCAGATCTGCATCTCACGCTTCCACACCTCTTTACCATTTACTCCCACATGCACACACACACACATGCACAAGAAACACGAACACACACACAACACAAGCTGTGGAGCTACTGAGGCATCTCTCTGTTCATATCATTACAATGAAACTTGCAGACAGGAGCAGAAATATGGACATCAAGAGATATCATCATTATACTATTAATGACCCAGTTTAATCAACTTCATAATTCAACAGTCATATTGATATTTGAAGAGATACAATAACAGTGTGTGTGTGTGTGCGTATGTATGTGTGCGTAAATGACATCTTTAAGCATCTTGTCCAGTAAGCACATTCACAACAACTATATGTTCAGGGTTGATGGGAGATTCTGAAGCTTCTCAACCAAAGCAAGCTTCTGTAGTTGGCAACAATTTCATTGACTCTACAGTAGCACTTAATAAATATTGATTAGTCTATGTAATCACATACTGGAGGTAGGGAGAGTGTGTTTGTGTATGAGCATCTAGCCCGGCGTAGTCAGAAGGTCTCCAACGTTCCCCTCCACCCCAGTAGATACATATTGAGTTAGTCTAGTCCATGGAGGGCTTTGACATTGATTGTGATCATTAAATATATCCGCTCCAAATGGCAGCGTGGCGTTCTAGCCGTCAATACGACCAGTATCAGGAACACAGACATCATCAAATCAATCCACCTAGAATTATACACAGAGAACGCAAATGAATCTTATGGGACATAAACCATGAAAAGGGAAAACGGAGCCATCGGCCAGTACATATTAAGAGGTCTTTACACAGTACATTATAAGAGGTATTTACACCGTACATATGAAGAGGTGTTTACACAGTACATATTAAGAGGTATTTACACAGTACATATGAAGAGGTGTTTACACAGTACATATTAAGAGGTCTTTACACAGTACATTATAAGAGGTATTTACACAGTACATATGAAGAGGTATTTACACAGTACATTTTAAGAGGTATTTACACAGTACATATGAAGAGGTGTTTACACAGTACATATTAAGAGGTCTTTAGACAGTACATTATAAGAGGTATGTACACAGTACATATGAAGAGGTATTTACACGGTACATATGAATAGGTATTTACACGGTACATTTTAAGAGGTATTTACACAGTACATATGAAGAGGTATTTACACAGTACATATGAAGAGGTATTTACACAGAAGATTCTTTTGCCATTGTCAAATAAACCTCCAGAAATGGTATTACAGAACAGCCTTACAGAATGGTCTTTCAGAAAAGTATTCCAGAATGGTCTGGGGCAGTGTGCAGCGGATGGTGTCTGCACCCTCTTACACAGTCTGCAAAATTTGAGGCATCAGTCATGAGAAATGTATTGAGGACATTTGTTTTTAACCCAACATGAACACATCACATTTCCTAAATGAAATCCGAATCCCCTTCGTTTGATCTGTACATTTCTACGCACTCAGATGTGTCCTTGGTGCAAAGTTGCTGCTGAAGGAGGACAACGTATAAGGGGCTGAATACACAAGATCTATGGCCAAGTTGACAGACAGTGATATACACTGGATGTAGCCTATCGAAATAAGGGCACTCAGTGAAAATCGTTAAAGTAAATAAAAAGGATGTACATCAGCCTAATGATGGGGTCTGCATGGGTGGGTCATTATAATGCCTCTGTGTATCCAAAGGCAGTGTCTGCAATATCCTAACAGACTTTACCACAAGGGGCTGCTTGCGGATTTGACAGCTCTAATGCAGTCCAACACTGCCAAAACAACCGCTATGCGGATGTCAGCTAAATCACATCTGATTGCATGCGGTCCCCGAATCTATAGTGTAAATATAAATATAGAAATGAGAGGAAACAAAATGTAATTTTTTTTACACACACACACACAGTTGTATCACCACACAAGTATTTCAATCAAATCACACATATAGAATATAGATAAATAGAAGGGGAGAGAGAGACAGGAAGTTGAGGTAGAGATAACTAGAGGGGGAGAGATAGACAGGTAGAGAGACAGCCAGTAGAGGTAGAGAGAGATAACTAGAGGGGGAGAGAGAGATAGACAGGTAGAGAGACAGCCAGTAGAGGTAGAGAGAGATAACTAGAGGGGGAGAGAGAGATAGACAGGTAAGAGACAGCCAGTAGAGGTAGAGAGAGATAACTAGAGGGGGAGAGAAAGATAGACCGGAAGAGAGACAGCCAGTAGAGGTAGAGAGAGATAACTAGAGGGGGGGAGAGAGATAGACAGGTAGAGAGAGAGACAGTAGAGGTAGAGAGAGATAACTAGAGGGCGAGAGAGAGACAGACAGGTAGAGAGAGAGACAGTAGGCAAGGGAAAGAACGACAGGTTGAAAGAGATGGTAAGTAGTGGAAGAGTTAGAGAGAGAAAGAGATGGAGAGAGAGAGGGGTAAAGAGAGAAAGGGAGGAAGTAAGGAGGTAGAGGGAGAGAGCTGTGGGTCAAAGGATCAAGGTGTTCCTCCTCTGAATTCTGAGTGGTCTCCTCTTTCCTCTGTTCTCTGAACACTGGGAGGAAGTGTTAAGTATTGATTAACTATCGGATGATTCGATAGGGTCTGATCAATAAGACTTGGTATTAAAGCCAGGCAGGAATCTTCCTCTAAAGCCAGAACATGAACATATCTATCATATATATATATTTATAGAACTACCGACGGCAGAGATGAACATACAGAGGAGGTTTTAATGCCGCACTTCCTGTTTGTCTGTTGTCTGCAGGCATCGCTCCCCATCCGGTGTCTATATTTAAATATATTCCTTGGATGTCTTCTACTTTTTTTAAACTATAAACACACTTCTAAAGACTAACACCATATTGATTAGAACCCAGAGTTGGTGCTGAATACCCAATGTACACTGCTGAGAGTAATTCGAAACACTTTAACAAAAAGGTATTAATGAATCAATAGGCTGGAATTTTTTTTTTGAGAGTATGCGGAGAACATAAACTGTAATTCACCAGAACTTTGGTAATTCACTAAACCATTACATTCCTCAGCATTGTTTTCCTTGTTCAGAGAATTGTACCTACTCAGGATATATTTTTGGACCGTCTGTGTACCAATGTTTCAATTAATTAAAAATAAATAAAGAACTTGATTTTTCTAAACCTAGTCAAGTTGTTTCCCATAATGTTCACAATGACAAAATCTCTCACCTTTTCTATGGGCCTTAGATATTTAGGATGTTCTCCCACCATCAACTGGTGTCTTTCAATTCTAGAAAAAGAAAAAGGAACTTTTTATTCATGCCAACATATTTACTGTTGAATAATCAAGCTTGTTGGTGTTTACACCACAACACCTGTGTGTTAGAAATGTTTGAATGTCCAGGATTTGAGTTTAGTAAATTGAATGGCAGCATTTTTGAGGTGACAAAAAAGAAGGTGACATTTTGTGTGGATATTTTACAGAAAAGGTTAAATGAAAGGTGTGTGAAAACTGCGCTACTGGTTTTGGTTGATATTGACTTCAACTGGGTCATCAAGGATCAGCCAATTAAGTTTAAAGTCAGAAAAGATTAAGTTGACCCCCGCAGGCCATCTTCTCTATGCTGTGGCACCCCTGCAACCGGAGGTCTCTAACAATCTCTATGGGCACAGCAGGGACACCCCTGCAACCGGAGGTCTCTAACAATCTCTATGGGCACAGCAGGGACACCCCTGCAACCGGAGGTCTCTAACCTTCTCTATGGGCACAGCAGGGACACCCCTGCAACCGGAGGTCTCTAACCTTCTCTATGGGCACAGCAGGGACACCACTGCAACCGGAGGTCTCTAACAATCTCTATGGGCACAGCAGGGACACCCCTGCAACCGGAGGTCTCTAACCTTCTCTATGGGCACAGCAGGGACACCCCTGCAACCGGAGGTCTCTAACCTTCTCTAAGGGCACAGCTGCAGCACCACTGCAACCGGAGGGCTCTAACCTTCTCTAAGGGCACAGCTGCAGCACCACTGCAACTCTTGTGACCCCAGAACACACTTCCACAGGCAGGGAGGACAGCTCACAGAAACACCCTAAAAACGACAAAAAATTAAATAAAAAATTATATTAATAATGATGGAGCTGCGTTGTGGTTGTGTTTTCTTCTGTCCTGCGGGGGGCATTCTGGAGACATCTACACATCTCTGAGACGGTGTGTAATGGAACAGTGACATGCTAGCTCAGGGCTACAGCAGGCAACACATAACAGAACAGATGAGAGCCATAGCGAGACGATGCCATCCTGCTGTTAACACGCTGTGCAGGGAACCAGGCAGTGTTGGTTTAATAGTGAGACAGACTCTTTCAGGCCTCGATTCAGCTGAACAACCAGCCGGGGGGAGAATGACGCTAGTCAGCCATGTGATTGGTTGGTCAGTGTGTCGATCACTCCTTGTCCCCGCATTGTGTTCCAGTAGAGGGGTGAGTAGAGTAGCTCCGGGTCAAAGACTGCTTTGGGTGTATCGTAGACTCTGTCTGTCCACCTTCAGTGCACTTCTATATGACACTTAAGTTACGATATCTTTGTATGGGATTTTATTTTAAATCATATTAGACATGTGTGTTTTTAATTTCTGGGTATAGGATCCTGTATAGAATGGTGTGTGAGTGCCAGCAGTGAAATGATTAGGACAAATAGTAGAAGAACCAATCTTTATTATGGCTTCTCTCTTTTTCCTTTCAGAAACCATGACAGAAGAATGCTGATGTCTTATGAATGACTGCCACAAAGCACAACGTACACTAAATGCCTCCAAACCTTCCAGAACAAGTGACATGATTATACACACAAAGAGATTACAAGAAAATAAAAAACCCAAGGAAGAAAGTTCATATGTTCTCCATCACAACAACCCCTGGATTCCCTGTTCCTCTGACATCAGCAGCATTTACTGACGTGATTCTGACCCAACATCGTGACAAAGACAGTCCTCCTCATTGTAAATAGCATTTTGTAGAGTATTCTATGTGATCTATGTAGGTAGGAGGTCTTTAACTGTTGAGGAAAGGAGTGATGATATAAGTCCCATTTAGCACATAGGCCAAATGGTGGCAATGTTTATAATGTACAGTAAGGGAATAGGGCCTGATATAAACTACTGGTCTGTATGAAACCATACCTGTAACATGTTCTGTACATAGGTGTCAGCCATATCTGCATATTCCTCCTAACCCGTTCATCTGAATTAGAACAGACTATGTCTCTGTAGAGTAGATGTAGACAGGAAGAGACTGGACACAGGAGAGGTGGAAGCCTCATTAACTGAAGAACACAGGCTTCAGTTCCGAACCCTCTCCTCTCTAACTCACCCTTCCGCAGTGTAGCTAGAAGATACCCCTCGTGTTTTTTGCACATTTATATTCCTCTCCTAAATGAAACGACAGTTCCAGTTCATTGGTTTGGCAGCTTTAAAAAAGAAATAGTTTGTTCTCATCCCCACTTTCGCCCCTCCCCCACCGTTCCTGACTGGCTAATCCCTCCAGGCCTGATAGGCTGCGGCCAGTCCGTAGGCGGGTCCATCAGAGGGCCTGTAGACCCGTTGGTCTGTCTGAGACCAGGCGTTCACTCAGCTCCCACAGGCTGGCTGCTGTGGCCTGGTCCTCGGCCTGGGAGGAAGGCAGGCAGCGGAAACAGTTGTTGAAGTACATCCCTCCCAATCCCTGCAGCTCCGGAGCCACGGCACAGTACACCACGGTGGCCGCCCCCTGTTGCTGTGGACAGAGACAGACACACCGGTCAACGTGGGGGACAGAGGCAGACACACCGGTCAGCATGGGGGACAGAGGCAGACACACCGGTCAACGTGGAGGACAGAGGCAGACACACCGGTCAACGTGGAGGACAGAGGCAGACACACCGGTCAACATGGAGGACAGAGACAGACACACCGGTCAACATGGAGGACAGAGGCAGACACACCGGTCAGCATGGGGGACAGAGGCAGACACACCGGTCAACATGGAGGACAGAGGCAGACACACCGGTCAGCATGGGGGACAGAGGCAGACACACCGGTCAACATGGAGGACAGAGACAGACACACCGGTCAACATGGAGGACAGAGGCAGACACACCGGTCAACGTGGAGGACAGAGGCAGACACACCGGTCAACGTGGAGGACAGAGGCAGACACACCAGCCAACGTGGAGGACAGAGGCAGACACACCGGTCAACGTGGAGGACAGAGGCAGACACACCGGTCAACGTGGAGGACAGAGACACAGCAGCATCGATCAACCTCAACAGAATCTGTGTGTGAGGACAGTCAAGCACACACAAATCAGTCCCCTCTACGCTAAAGACATCTTGCCAGGACCTCCACCGGAATCCTGACACACACACACACCGGGACTCAACAACCCTCGCATCTTTCCTGCATGACCCCGGAGATTTTGTTCCTGACAGAGAACCAACTGCATACTAACGAAAGAGACCTAAAGAGTGACTCGACCAATCGCATTACTATGGGGACCATGGCCCTGCATACGTATTTCTATCTATGTATTTATTTATTTATATATTGTGTGTGTTACGAACCGATGACTATCCCCAGAGTGCATGCATGAAGTAAATGTGATACATTCAGAACCTGTGTCCACAAAACAGCAAAGACCTCCGCAGAAACACATTCAAGGGACCGATTGTTCACACGGAAAATAAAATGGCCCAAAAAGAGTCGCGCTCGCATCCTCTACGACAGCGGTGTTCAGGTTGATACGTCCGGGCTCTTTGGCCAACCTGAGGGGCTGTTTTGTGGACAGAGAATGTGGACCTGGACATAGGAGGGGGGAGTGGACGGCCAGAGGACTCCAGAAGCAGGCTCTGCAAGAGGACATGCAGTAAATGGATTGGGATTGTACAGTTGATCTGTATGTTCATATCATCTAGAGCTTCATGTGGAAAGTCTGTCTGAGGGGTGGAGAAGAGTTCACTCGTAGGTTGGTCAGCGAGGGCTACACCAGAAAGAGTCACCCAAGTGAATAAAAAAGGGATTTTGTTCAAAAACACACAAACACAGTATTGCCTGCACGCGTTTGCCACCCTGTCTGCCAACCGAACCAGTCTCTCTTACGATTCTAAGAAACACACAACCTTCTGAATCCCATACACTCTAATTGAGGGGGAAGCTGCTGTATTTCCCAGTTAAACACCTCACATCCAGTAAATGGAGGTGTTCTGAGACTTGCCTTGCCAGGGCAACACCAGCGCTCACAGTTGGTAATTAGGAGCGGGGAGAGAGGGAGAGAGGAAGGGAGAAAGAGAGGGCGGGAAACATAGAGGGAAAACGATTCAACAGCGTTTGAAACAGACGTCAGAGAGAATTACAGAAGAAGTCAGCCGCTCAGAGGGATCTTTCATGTAGCCTTGCTGCAGGCTACAAGCTGCTGTGACGTAATGAGAAGAGAGGCTCTGGGCTGAAGCTGACTTCTATAGAACAGACACATGAAATAGTTCTCACTGCTCTTTATCTACATAACAAACTGAGGAGAGCACTGATGACAGAGAGCAAAGCAGAGCACAGTTTAGTATAGCGTACTGGCAGAGCAGCAAAGTTACACACACACACATCTACACACACTTCAAAGGCCCAGTGTCATTGAGGCTCATTTAGCATCAGCAGGCCGATCTGGCAGAGCCAAACACAGGAAGACACACATACAGAAATACGACAAAATGACTCAGACACGCACGTTGACACTCATTAGGATCTAGAAATGCCCACTTTGGCATGGATGTATACACAAGCATTCATAGAATAAAGAGTAGACATTCACAGATGTACACTCTCATTGAGAAATACCGACGCACTAACCAGGCTTCCGTCTCTGGGTTGGCAGAAGCAGATTGAGGATGTTAGAAGGAGCAGATGAAGTGACTGGATCTCGCCTCCGTTTCCCTCCCTGCCGGCACACTGATAACTATATACCTCTCACAGGACTGCCATATCAAAGGCTTTCAAATGTCACTCAGTGTCTGGGAGAGAGACCCAAACCCACACGTACAAACTTCAAATGCAGGGTGGCAGATCATTTAACTAACTCATCCACCCCCCACCCCGTAAGTAAGGTATCTGCTTTAAAAACGTACAAGCAAACACATTTGGCATGGAACGCGTTCCCGGCAAATCCTTCTCAAAGTTTGTTTTTCGAGGTAAAGGGAGGTAATCAATCAAGTCGGAAAAATGCACACCTGATCTGAGAGTGATCAGCGTGGACAAGGTGTTTAGCTACTTGACTTGGTGACCTCTGTAAGAGATAAGACTGATGAGATCAGACAAGAACATGCTGAACCACCTCCAACCACTATCTATCAGCCAGGCTTTAGGAGCAGGGGAACAGGAAGGCCCGCAGACATGTTATCACATCACACATACCAACACGCAGACATGTTATCACGTCACATATACCAACACACACGCTGTCTGATTCATGCCCTCACAGACTACACCGAGCTCTCTCACACACACACACTTACTCTCACCCACCCTCTGTCCCTCCTAAAGTGTAAAGTTACCCGGCAGATGTTGTATAATCATGTAAATTATAGATGGATAACTGTTTAAGTGTCGACCAACCAATAGCCCTTTGTTTTTGTCTACAAGTATCTTGTCAATGTCAATGGTGATTCTGATTCTGCAATACATCGTTTTACATGACGGGAATGAATTACTGTTTTCATGGGGTTGTTTTGTTCCTGTTAGACAGAACTGGTTATTGGAGAGGGTTACGAGTGAACACAAAAGCAGCTGTCCTGAAACATTACACTAATCCCCATAGCTAAAAGGCAGCGCAAAACAAGAACGCCTACCATCATTTCAGCAATATATTAGATATGTGACAAGCCAAAGTAGCTGGAGACCTAGCCACATACAGAAAATTAACCTCCGCATGAACAGAATCTCAACGTCGTAAGAGCTGCAATAAACAGGCCCCAGATTAGCAGCAATAACCTGACCCTGTCTGGCCTATACCACCAACGCTCTATAAACTGGTCCCAGATTAGCAGCAATAACCTGACCCTGTCTGGCCTATACCACCAACGCTCTATAAACTGGTCCCAGATTAGCAGCAATAACCAGACCCTGTCTGGCCTATACCACCAACGCTCTATAAACTGGTCCCAGATTAGCAGCAATAACCTGACCCTGTCTGGCCTATACCACCAACGCTCTATAAACTGGTCCCAGAACACTTAAATGTCTTCCAATTTTCAACATAATGAAAATAATGAAAATGTGCTTTAGGACTTAGTATGCAATATTTCACCATTAAACAGCCACTCTTTAGCTAACTGACAAGCAAGGTGAGAGAATGGGGAGGTATTAATGTTGAATCGGTGTACTACTGTATCTCCAGAATGGGGTGGTATTGATGTTGAATCGGTGTACTACTGTATCTCCAGAATGGGGAGGTATTTATGTTGAATCGGTGTACTACTGTATCTCCAAAATGGGGAGGTGTTGATGTTGAATCGGTGTACTACTGTATCTCCAGATGTTTGCTGTTGTCCTCCTAGTGTAACATGTAGGTGTGATGAACTCTAATCATCTCCAGCCTCTCTGAGTTTGTACAGTATACCAGTAATATAAGATGCGTTGTTCTGAGACATAGCATAGGGTAACAAAGGGTTCCCTTCAGCCTCATCCTGGTTGTGCTCTGTCACCCCAGTTGTCTCTGATCACACGCATGTGATTTTGAACCCAGCCATAGTTATGTCATTGAACCCTGACCCCTGACCTGTACATACACCCAGTACTGTAGAACAGTCTGTTTTTGGCCCAGCCCATCCCGTGTTGTCTTGTACATAAGGACATGTAAATACCAAACAGCTATGCATGCTGACCCTCTAGCACTTCTTTCAGGTACTTTTATAATCCCTAACTTCTCATATGGCATGTGCTGAAAATCAACTATGAAGAAAAAAAATACATTAAAAAGAGAAATAATAAAACAAAAACAAAAAAACAATGTCAGTCGATGCTATCCCATCCTGGACCAGGTGTCAAGTCTCAGAGTCTGATCCTCCTGTTCTTTTAACCGTCATTCTTACTGTGCTTCTAGTTAAGGTTCTGTTCAGTTGTCCTACTACCGAGCGGGTTGAATCACAGGAGAGAGGGTCACTGAACCTGGTTTCTGAAGCAGACTGTGCTTGAATGGATTGTTCTTTAGAGTCGTTTTGTTTTATTGCTCCAGAACAGGCAGGTCTATAGATCAACACCCATAACAGAGTGATGAGTGAAGACAGTGGAAGCAGTACAACCCTGACCTGCTCCCAGGACCCAGCCTGTATAAGTCTCTGTGTGCCAGGATGAAGACGACGGGACTCCAGTGGGACACTCTGTTTTTGTTAATACTTTAGGAATGTTTATTTTCCACCCCATGGCGTTCACAATAGATGGAAGTGTCGGATTTTTAATCTGTGCTAAAGATATTTTACATTTAATAAATTATCATTGTAACAAGAACATGTTGCTTGTGGACTCTCCTTGTTTGTAGTCTTTGGCCAGTGTTTGGGTAAGAGAGAGACAGAGTGTGTGTGTGTGTGTGTTTACAGTAGCCCTCAGTGGCGCTAGCCTCTGCAAACCGACAGCCCATCTAAGCATGCCAGGTCCAGCTGTGAGGGGAATCCTGGGTAACACGGTCTAG
Organism: Novumbra hubbsi; assembly: GCA_016801125.1. Taxonomy (NCBI): domain Eukaryota; kingdom Metazoa; phylum Chordata; class Actinopteri; order Esociformes; family Umbridae; genus Novumbra; species Novumbra hubbsi. Next base: position 14,523 of record JACXGK010011234.1, read on the forward strand.
CCAGATAAACAGCCTAACCCTCCATTCAGCCAGAGCGATGAACCGTGGGGGTGGGAGATTAACACCATAAACACACCAACACACCTCTCAAACCAGCTCAGCGGCCCGCCACCAAACTCCACAGTCACTCCGTAACCTCGGAGCACAAACACATAAGTGCAGCCATCCTTATCACTGTATTCTTGTATTCCACTCTAGTAAAGAGCCGTCATTAGCCCCTAGGCCTGCTGGGTAATAACAGGGCCTTGGGTGGTCTGTTTCATCTCGACATCAGAGCCACGCAAGTACGGGATAGAGACTTGTATTGCATATCATACTGAAACGTTTGTACTGAACATTGGTAAAAAAACGCGGTTCGGAACTACACTTTTTGTTATGTTCAGTATTGAGCTCTGCGGGCAAACTGCCACCAGTTTGCCCGCAGAGCTGAGGAAGACGGCCAGTTCATGGGTATTAGTACAGCGTTGTGCCTTGCAGGTTGGTAACACCTCCATATGGATGGCTATTGAACGCCAGCCTACATTTGATAGGCCCATTGCATTACAGCACATCATTTAATGTACAAAAACAGGTCAAAAAAAGACAAACTAGTGTTTAAGTTTGCATTTAAAAAGGTTTCGCAAACATCCAGTGTGAGCATTACACCACGGTGGTTGAAAATTCCCCCATGGTTAAACAAGTGGTGTAGGTTTAAGCGTTTTTCATCACCCTTTCTGAGTTAATAAACTTATTTCACTTTTGAATGGTGATCTATGTTTTCCTGACCCATATTGTAACCTTTTTTGAAACAGAAATTAGTCCTCATGTGTATGATTTATAACTCAGTTATATAACAGGTACAAGAAATGAGAGGCACTTTAGATTAGAGCTTTTAGTGTGAGATGTATAACTAGTTTGTTTTTTAAAGGGAAAAGAATAGCAAATACATGGTGGTGGTGATTGGAATAAATTGACAAGAAAGGCACTGTGTTTCATAGGCTTGCTGGCGTATTAGGCAAGAAAACATTTCAGAATGCATTTCAGAAAACACGAAGTGGTAAAATGAAGACTAGGACAGTTGAAGTGTATTGACTAATCTTTCTGTGAAACATTTAACGCAGTTCTTCTCAACGGGGGCGGTTCCACACCTCAGGAGACGTTCAGAGGACGTTGGGGTTAAGATTTGAATGTTAGAGCTGTTTCTGAGAGACTGCTCTTTGGGATACCTAATTCAAGTTTGAATCTTACATTTCTAGTCATTTTCTGCTGTTACCTCGTTTAAGTTGAATGTCAAATTTTGAACGGTTGCATTTTTAAACACCTGTAAATATTCACAAGGATTTTTGTTCCCGGGAAACAAATAAATCTGTCGTTTGTATTTCAATTTTTATGATAACAATAATAAGACCAATAATAATAATAATTAATATTCAGGGCAATTAGGGCAATCAAATCTTATTAGATGGGGGGGCGTTAAAGGATCTGGAAGATGGATACGGGGGCACCAGCCCAAACAAGGTTGAGAAACACTGATTTAACACAGAAAAATAAGATGTGTTTTTTATACCGCTCTGAAGCTTAGTGTACAGAATATTGAGACAAATTATTTTGACAGAAGTACCTAAGGCCACAGAAATAGTATCAGCGTACTCATTCCGGGTATTTTACTGTTGAAAAATAAAATGCTAATTCATATATACATTGGTTGGGGTATTTCACGTGGTATTGTTCTGGTATAATTGTTCTGTTCAACAAACTCCTCACCTCCAATCTGATGCTGCCTCCACATCCACTCCCTGTTCAACACACTCCTCACCTCCAATCTCCTGCTGCCTCCACATCCACTCCCTGTTCAACACACTCCTCACCTCCAATCTCCTGCTGCCTCCACATCCACTCCCTGTTCAACACACTCCTCACCTCCAATCTCCT
>JACXGK010011236.1:0-16214 GCA_016801125.1 Novumbra hubbsi
ACACTTCACCAGGTATGAGCTGAGGGATATTGACCCCCAACACTTCCCCAGGTATGAGCTGAGGGTAATGGACACTCAAAGCCTGCTGTTGTTTACCTTCTCCCTCCACTGGCTCCTCCTCCTCAATAGGCTCTTCGTCTTTTTCCTCCTCCTCTTCTACGTCTAGAACATAAGCAGGAATGTAAACATTGAAGAAGACATGAAGGGTGTATATTTGTGTGTGCGTTTGTGTTTGCGTGTGAGCGAGCGCATGTTTGTGTGTTTGCGTGTGACTGTGTGTTGGCCCAGAGACAGATCACTATCAGTGGCGAGGGTTTCTAGAAAATGATCGGCTGTATTAATTCTGATTATCTACAGAGGTATGTATTGTGTAGTCTTATATACTATATTTACTGTATGTGTGTGGATTGATTTCCTGCCTGTGTCACTGAACCCCCGTCTCAGCCCCAAGGTTTAACGCTGCTATATGATTGGGCCAGGGGAGTAGGGTTGGTCTCTAATACTTCCTTGTCTCCTGTTCCGTTTGAACTTAGGAGGACATGAGGTCTTGGCCCACAACCCTGGAGTGCTGGGCTGGAAAGGCCTTGTCCAAAGCTCTGTGGTTGTCTTGCAAATTAAGACAATATCTGGCGATTCGAGCTGCCACTCTCTGCTGACTGGTTCCGATCTAGGTTTTGGCCCCCTCAGAGAGTTTATCCTAGCCACTGTGCTTCAACACTGTTGTGGCTTGCTCTTTGAGGTTTCAGACTGGGTGTTTTGACAAAGTACTTTTTGCCAACTGCTGATATAAATAGAGCTTTATAAATACATTTGAATGATGGATCTATTAAAATCTACATTTTCTCTCACCTGGTACCTCAGTGCTCTCCTGCTCCTCCATGACTGTCTCCTCCTGGGAAGCTTCTGGCAGACAGAAAATGACAGAATCATCACTAAGTTACAAGGTAAGTACGTAAAAGTCCTAAAAGGGCAAAGCAAAGTAAGAAATTAAAATCACAGGCGGTTCCAACTTATAATGTGACTCAGTAGTGTGTTTGGCCCTAGAGGCCTGTATGCACTCCTGACAACTAGCATGTGGGGTCTGTGAGACCCTCCAAGGATATGCCTCCCCAGACCATCGCTGACCTACCAACAAAACGGTCTAGCTGGATGATTTTGCAGTAAGCATATTGTTCCCCACAGTATCTACCTGTGGCCCCTGTCTGGGTATCTCCTCCATGCTCTTGAGACTGTACTGTACTTGTACTGGGAGACACAGCAAACCATCTTGCGATGGCACATATGGATATGCCATCTTGGAGGAGCTGGAGTACCTGTGCAACCTGAATGGGCTGCAGATACCGCCTGATGCTAACAGTAGTGACCAGGACACTAGCAAAATGGAAAACTATAGAAGAATCAGTCAGGAAGGGAACAATTTTCTGTGGCCACCTCCTGCAAACCATTCCATTTTTGCTGTTGTCTCTCCAGTGCAGCTGTTGTCACTTTTATTTGCACTAAATAGGTGACATGGATTCACAATTGCTTATGTTTCCTAACTGGATAGATTGATATCCAAGAAATGCAAGTGACTTGGTGTTACATTACGTGTTCCATAATTGTTTTGGAGCAGTGAATATACAGCCAAAACAGTCAATATGAAATTATAATACATGCAATCATGTAAGAAGGGGTTGAGTTTAGGTTTAGGGAAAATGTGGTAGGGTCAGGGTTAGGCCCCTACAAGGATAGAAAAACATAGGTGTTTTCAAAGCAGCTATATAGAACAGCAGTACCCTCCTCTGGCTCCTCCCCCTGTTCCTCGTCATTCTCAGCTGTACAAAAAAAAGAGCTGTAAGTGTTTGCAAACCAACAGCACACAATCAGTTTTAATTTGATCTAGGGTTGACTTTAACTCTGTTTTAAAAATAACTGATATTATAAAGTCTGAGGCCAGTTGATTAGGGATCACACTCATATTATGAAGTCTGAAGCACTTGGGTTAGTGTTAACACTGATATTATAAAGTCTGAGGCAGTTTGGTTAGGGTTAACACTCATATTATGAAGTCTGAGGCACTTGGGTTAGGGTTAACACTGATATTATAAAGTCTGAGGCAGTTTGGTTAGGGTTAACACTCCTATTAAGAAATCTGAGGCAGTTGGGTTAGGGTTAACACTGTTATTATGAAGTCTGAGGCAGTTGGGTTAGGGTTAACACTGATAGTATGAAGTCTGAGGCAGTTGGGTTAGGGTTAACACTGACAATATAAAGTCTGAGGCAGCTGGGTTAGGGTTAACACTGACAATATGAAGTCTGAGGCAGCTGGATTCGGGTTAACCCTGATAATATGGTATAACTTTTTATTAATAGTACGTACACACACACACACACACACACAAACACATCTAACCAACATTACACACACACACACATATTACACATAAACAGTACACTTACACACTAAAACATTTAATCAACAATACAGCAGCATTCCTCCCCCCCCTCTCCCTCTCTCTCTCTGCCTCACCCACCCACCCACACACACACACACACACCCACCCACACACACCCATACACACACCCACACACACACACCCACACACACATTTACACTTCATATCTTACCTTTCTGCTCCCTGTAGATGAAACAGACAGTTTAATCACAGTACAATACATTAGAAACAAATCCTTAATCAATGCACTAAATGTGAGACTACATACGGGCTCATTTACGGGAGAGGTTTAAATTCTGTTGTTGATGATATGTTCCCTTTTACTTAGTTCTACTGAGAGGGGGCTAGCTAGATAGGTTATTTAGATTGTGGGGAATCACTTATATTTGGGGTAGATAACGTTATTAAAAATTATTTTCCCTTATGTTTGCTTTTGAAGTGACCTTACTTACTGAAACTGCTCAACCTCCTCGTTGTCGGACATTGTGTCTGGTCTACACAACACCTGCACACATATTATTCAGTAATCAGCATGTGCTATTCATACACACACACACACACACACATATACAGCTCTGAAGACAATAAGAGACCACTGCACCTATTGAAAAGTTTAAAGGGAATTTTTTTTTTTGTGAGGGTTACATTTCTCGTACTTCAGCCACTTTATGGTTGCGTATAAATACACATGTATCTACACATATATAAAGCCATATAGGAGGATATATTTTTAATGACTGTAAGTCATAGGTGACCAAGTTAATGTCCAAAAAAGGTCATTTTACACGATACACAAGTACATATTCAATACAGCCCTTATCGTGTATACCACACATAAAGTGAATACCTGCCAATTTCACAACAGCAGAAAACAAGAGTCATGTAGCAACATGAAGATGTTTACTCATGTAAGTGTTGATTGCTCCTTAAGGTAAATCAAGTCTGACAGTTAAATTGAAATGACAAACATTAAAAGCCTTTTTAGACATTAAATACAGGTACTACCTAACATTCTAGTAACTACGGGATAATCATATTAGCTTATGGTCTCTGTAAACACATATATACAGCCATAACAGTCAATAGTCAATTATAGTATGTACAAACATCTAAGACTTAATATATATATATCTGTTTGATAAAATTATAGCCGAGGTCCAACATACCTGGAGGTACTGGAGTGATGGATACACTGGAGGAATGACTGGTAAAAGCTATTTTCCACTGGTCAACAGGAATGTGAGAGAGAGCTTGAGAGAGAGAGCTTGAGAGAGAGAGCTTGAGAGAGAGAGCTTGAGAGAGAGAGAGCTTGAGAGAGAGAGCTTGAGAGAGAGGGACTGAGATAAAAGGTGGAGTCGAATATGTGACTCTACAGGGTGTATAAATAGGTTCAGATAACGCTTTGACATTAAGAGGGTTGGCTTTTAAAGATAATGGTGAGGGTCCTCTGTTATCATCATCCCTTAAAAGGAAACTTCTGGAAGCAGACCTGTCTCTCTCACACCTACAACACTCACCCAACCCCAAACCAACACACACACACACAGGCCGCCACTGATTCAATCCAGTTAAACCACATCAATGAGTTCCTTTTCCAAATAAATCATTATTGTGTGAGGCATTGGTTGAGCTAGGCAGGGATCCAAACTCATCGCAGATCAAAGCTATTGACAGACAGTTGCCACATAAGACAAGCTATGCAGAGTTTGTCATGGCAACATCGCCTTGTCTCACACTCAACATTCAAGCACACACTCATCATTCAAATATACAGCCAAAAACAGACTCATAAACATTCAACCCCCCCATTCTCAATCCAAGATGCTCTCCAGTTCTGTACAGGGTGAACTCTGTTTTTTATATACTATTCATAATGCAGTATATACATTGCATTGTGTTTGTAAATGTGTAGTTATATATAATATCATTGATAACTGTTGGATTCCTTGATTGGTTCGGATTGGTTGAGATGAACTTTTATAGTTCAGTAAAGAATTATTAAGGATGTAAAACCTTATTTTATTTATTGTTCACACATCATTACACATAATTACAAATGGCGTAAACACGTTAGGTTGCATTTAGACAGGGAGTGATATGTTAAGGTTTGGAATTGGTGAAGGAAGTAATTTTATGGCACAACTTAATGATACACGTATTGTCAAATACGGTTGGAAAGTACCCCAGATTGATCAATCCTGGAAAAGGTTGCGATTATCATCTTGTGTTGTGAATTATTACAGTTTCTAGTTCATTCAAATGTTGAATAACAGTCTCTCTCGGGTCTACAATGGAAGTTAATGGGGCAACCGATGTAGCGTTTGAAAATACATGATACATTCGGTTTTCCAAATTTTTTGGACAATGTGCAGTCCCCGGTGGTGCTAAAATGTTATTACATTTCATAGCCTTCCGTTTGCTTACCCTGAAAGGATGAGATTTGATGTAAACAGTCCAGTTGGCTTGGCTGACAATCGGATTGCCGGCTACATTTTTATATTGATGAATTTAAAAAAGTACAACAAAAATGGAATACTAAACAAGTTTTTTTTTCTACAATACGGTTGTTCACCTTGTCTGACCTGTAGAGCTACCAAACAACCCAGGAGTTTAAGTATGTGGGACCAAATCATGTTCATTAGCCTATTATGAAATGTAACTTTCGGCCGCAACTTTCGGCCACAACGTTGCGGATCTTCTTTAGCTCTCCTCCATTGATTCTTTTCCCATGTCTGTATCATCAAACCTGTAGACATTGCCGTCAAAATAGTTGGCCTCTTCAGGCATGCAATCTTTTTTGTGTTCCATAATTTTTCTAACATATATTCGAAGTTTCATTATCCAGAAGGAATGAACTGCGATAAACATCGATACAATGCTCGATTTGGCACAATTTATTTTAGGAGGACATACAAAAACGTTTGTCAATATACTATGGCTATCCCGTTTTGAGAAACCGAACATATCATATATTTTCAAACACTATGCTGGTTGGCCGTTAACCTCTATTGTAGCCCAATGGGGGACTGACGAAAAAAATCGACAAAGCTCCAAACTGTAATAATTCACAAAAAAATGTATCTACATTCAAGGATGCGTCGAGTGGGCGTTCAGGCGACGACAAGGGTCGCTGGAAGCAATATTTAAAAATGGGGGACGCTGAGGTGCTCCACTGAGGTGAGTGGCGTTTCTTTTACACCGAAAATTCACAACAATGGATAGTTTACATTTTTAACTACTTGCAAAAACCAGTTGTCTGCAACATTAAAACCTGTCAGTTTACACGACTGGACGAGACAGCGTTTCGTAACTCTTCTTGTGTTCAGTGTTTCTGTCAGCTTCTTGTGGCGCAGTTCTCATGTTGCCTTTTTCTAGACATTACCCGTGGAATAATTTATTTGTGTTCTCTTAAAAGTGTTAATTTCTCTGATAGATACACCGTGAACGCCCTGTAATCACAGTGGCTATACATTTACCAAAGAGATATTCCGCTGTTGGACTTCCCCTGAAAGCTTAGCGTCCAAAAACCAGACGCACATTAAAGCACTATTCAATCAAATATTCTACAACCAGACCCCTGCAGCATTATAAGTCAGTCTTGTTGTGAACTTTAAAGTCATTCTCACTCATCTTTAATACGTCTATGAATGAAAGAAAACGTGAAAGCAAAAAACATGGAACACGAACAAGGTTTATTTTGTCTTGAATGTCACAAAACAGTGTCAAACACACTAAATCTGCTAAATTAATTATGTCACAATCAGGGGTTGACATTAAGTTTTGTCCGCTGACGGACAAGTAAAAAAAATAATGGAAGAAACATTTGAAGCTAAAATGACGAGGACATTTCTATTTAAATAGATTAAGATTATTTTGAATGTTTTAATAAATCGTATTTTGTCATTAAATAAGAAAAAACAAAAATAACAACAACAATAATAATATTAATCATTAATATTTAGGGCAATTAGCCTTATTTGATAGGGGGCAGTAAGGGACTGGATAATGGATGAGGGGGCGTTGGCCCCCAAAAAGTTGAGAACCACGGTGCTAGATAATCAGAAAATAGGCCCCAGGTTAAAAAACAGCAAACATTTCCTTTAAATCACAGAATTACCCGTCATTTTCCCCCAGAATGTCCTGAATTACCTGTCTTCTAATCTTCTGTCCTTGTAGTAAAATAAAAATCATGTTAGTGTCTGTTACCTTAGAAAGCACAACAAATAAATCACCAGATCTGTTCAACACTACAAATTACTGATTATTGCAGCTCACATCTATCTCCCTTATCACACCCTCCGTTTCATGTTTAAACAGTAAAACATGAAGTTGCTTTTCACTTGTACATCTTGCGAAGGGGGGATGCGTAGTGGGAGCTGTCCTCCCCTGGACTCTCAAAGATACTCCTCTTACTGGAGATATCAACATGATGTGGAACCTAAAGAGAGACAACAAAAGGAGATATCAACATGATGTGGAACCTAAAGAGAGACAACAAAAGGAGATATCAACATGATGTGGAACCTAAAGAGATACAACAAAAGGAGTATCAACATGATGTGGAACCTAAAGAGAGACAACAAAAGGAGATATCAACATGATGTGGAATCTAAAGAGAGACAACAAAAGGAGATATCAACATGATGTGGAAACCCAGTGCGGGGTTGGTTGTCACCCTCTATGGGGTTTGTTGTCACACTCTATAGGGTTGGTTGTCACCCTCTATGGGGTTGGTTGTCACATTCTATGGGGTTGGTTGTCACCCTCTATGGGGTTTGTTGTCACACTCTATGGGGTTGGTTGTCACCCTCTATGGGGTTGGTTGTCACATTCTATGGGGTTGGTTGTCCCCTTCTATGGGGTTTGTTGTCACCCTGTATGGGGTTGGTTGTCACCTTCTATGGGGTTTGTTGTCACCTTCTATGGGGTTGGTTGTCACCCTCTATGGCAGTGGTTCTTAACCCATTCCTCAGGGAACCCCAGCCAGTCCGGGTATTTCAACTACCCTTTAGCTAGCGCACTTAATCCTCAAGCCCTTGATTAGTGTATCTGCTGTGCTTGTTCCGGGCTGCAGCTAAGATGTGGAATGTCTGGGGTTCCCTGAGGAATGGGTTAAGAACCACTGCTCTATGGGGTTGTTGGTCACACTCTATAGGGTTTGTTGCCACCTTCTATGGGATTGGTTGTCACACTCTATGGGGTTGGTTGTCACCCTCTATGGGGTTGTCTGTCACACTCTATGGGGTTGGTTGTCAATATGTAATTATAATGACAAAAACATGGAACATTTTGAGAATCTTACTGAAATACTCATATTTTAAGAATCTTGTGCAAAGATACAACAACAATAATGAAAGCCATGTCCTAACAATGATACTAAAATGACAATTCATTGGTAGCCAACCATTCTTAACTAAACAATGATAACAAGAACACAATCAACCTCATTAGTTGATTCAAAATTCCCATTTGTCTCTGCCTCACTTATCTTGCAGAAGTATCTCGTCAAAGTACAGGAAATTATACAGAGATCCTTGGCTGTACTTCTTCCTTTCCACTTGTCTCACTGCCCTTAACATCAAGTGAGATGCTGTCTGTCCCTTCTCTGTCTTCCTTACATAGTTCCTGCCCATATTCCTACCTATTAAGTAGTAAAAGGGTAGATATAATTTACATCATGCATGCATTTGCCATCAAAGGGGTTGGTCGTCACAATGAGACAACCAACCCCAACAGAGTTTTTGGGCTAACAGTGTAGCTAATGGCTACATTTTGCATTGTGGCGGGAAAATAACCTGACTAAATTATAGCTCTCCCTTAACACATTTAAAGTAAAATATATTTTTTATGACAAACTAATATGATACACGTTTAAAAGAAAAGACATCAGGGATCCAATTTGTGCTTTTTGATATGAAAAACATAAAATGTCCTCTCACCTCAGTAACGTGTCTTTTAAATGAAATGACCAAGGGGTTGTACCTTGTACAAACCTCAAATGTGACAGATTAGGTATCAACTTTTATGGACAGCGCCCTATAGGGTGCGAGATATAAGCAGTGACAACCGATACTTGAGACAACCAACCCCGTTCTCCCCTACTCCAAATTTCTCTCCTCAGAATCTCTGATATATCACTCAAAATGGCCAGATTGAGTCCCTGTATTTGTACTGTCACTTACAAAAAGACAACACTAGATGGCAATCCTCCCTTATCTTCGAAAAAATTAAAAACAAAATTCTCCCAAAAATATATAGTTGTTGTCTGACATGTATTATATTACACATTAATACATCACTTTTGGTTGTTTGGTTATTGTACCCCAGTATAAATGCATTTATATGCATTTAAAGGCTTACGGTTTTTGGAGAATTGTCATTTATGGGTTTTTCTTAAATGTTGTACTTTGATTCCCATTGGGAGCATCTATCTAATTACATTCCAGTTAAGTGGCTATTATTTTCTAAACATGAAGGTGTTATTGCCACAGGTCAGTGCAACAAAACAATTCCATCCATGCTTTGTAGTTGAGAAATAAGGCAGTTGCCTCTCTATAGACGGAAATCAACTGCTTTTAAAGTTCTAAGGCTAATCTGACTGTTTTGTTACATGTCATCCCTGTGGGAAACAAAATATTAAATTGCCCCCAGAGAAGTGTTTGTTTTCACACAGGCTGCTGATATGTTGACTTACTGTGGTAAAGTCTCTTAGCAGACACTCTCATCCAGTTAGTGGATATAGCTCATGGATATGATCCCAACAACCATGGCGTTGTAATTGCCATGCTGCAACAACTGAGCTATACTCTATTGTGTATTCTTGTTTGTGTACTATTTTCTAGAAAGTATTGTGTCTGTTGTTTACACAGAATTGTGTACTGTTGTCAAAACAAAGTAAAAGCGAAATTAGAGGATACATTAGACTAGATAGATTATGTTTTAGAGGGAGTGAGTGATGCTGGTGTTTAGAATTGACAATAACAACTAGAATGTAACTGAAATGACGCAGTCTGGTGGTTTGACCTGTTTACAACAACCTTTATCACCGGTTCAGCCTTTTATTGGTTGTATGAACTGGATGAAGCCAACCCGAAAATGAAAACAAAATCTACTGATTTCTGACTCTTACCAGAGATTGACCTCCTGAACTGGCTGACTCATGGGGACATGGTACATCGCTGAATGACTGCAATGTCGGATGGTTTGTAAGTGAACGGTTGTCTGAATGTGGATGCAGTGTGGTTGTAGGAGGAGCAAGCAGTGGTGTAGAAAGGGTCATTATGCCTTGGTGAGGGGTTAGCAAAGCTTTTGGTAGAGGCTTGTGGGAGGAGCTTTGTACTCACTGTCGGATGGTGGGAGGAGCTTTCATGTCTGTTGGTCTTGCTGACCCAGTGGTTTGTATGGTCGGAGGTTCCAGACCTGAAGCTTCGATGGTCTTGTCTGCCATGAACTGCTGCCGGATCCTTTTCAAAGATACCTCTCTTCCTGGACACTTCATCCAGCAGGAACAGGGGTCTCTGGACCACATCGGGAGAACGCTGAGACTCAGACTTCTACATGGTCAAAGGCAGAGCAAGAGTTGTGAAGTGGTGGTATTATGTGATTTTTAAATGATGTTGTCATATGACAAAATATTCTCTGAAATCAAAATGTTAATGTTAATGTTTCATATGAAATAGAAATCAGACTTGGCTTAGTTTGGCCCAATCTAAGCAAACTGCCACAGCTCTTGGGTGCTTTTGGCTGTTTGTTTTTGGTCAATATCCTGTTGAATGATGTTTATTGTGGTGCACACAATTATACCAAACAGCAGTAAATACTTTTCTGCAATTAAACAGGCACACATTGATCCAACGGTAATGTTTTACCTGTGCTGCTTTGGCAAGTCTCTCCATCTTCTCCTGAATAGAACGTGACGACACCCTCTGCCTGGAGCTGCATATAGTTAGAGGATATAGGAAGTTAATGAGTTAGGGGTTAGGGAGTTCATGAGTAATGGGGTTAGGGGTTTATGAGTTAGAGGGTTATGGGGTTTTATGAGTTAGAGGGTTAGGGGGTCCATGAGTTATGGGGTTAGGGGTTTATGAGTTAGGGGTTATTGGGTTATGGGGTTTTATGAGTTAGAGGGTTTGGGGGTTCATGAATTATGGGGTTAGGGAATTCATGAGTAATGGGGTTAAGGGTTTATGAGTTAGGGGGTTATTGAGTTATGGGGTTTTATGTGTTATAGGGTTAGGGGGTTCATGAGTAAAGGGTTAGGGGTTTATGAGCTAGGGGGTTATTGAATTATGGGGTTAGGGGGGTCATGAGTTATAGGGTTAGGGGGTTCATGAGTTATGGGGTTAGCGTCACAGTTACATGCCTCATTACAAAACATGGTAAATATCCAGCAGACTTACTTCCTCTGGAAAGGTGATGCTTTGTCCTCCTCAGTTTGGTCCTAAAGAAAAAAAGCAATTGTAAAGCAAACCCTGGGAAAAAGACTGGGAAAACAGCTACCGCTGGTAAAACGAGGGACAGTTACAGTTATGAACAACTGTTAAACATTTTCTGAATTTTCTCAAAACTATAAATGCCCTTTTTAAAACTCACCATAACAACATCAAGACTTTTCACACATGATGACCTCAAAATCATAAACACACTTCTCAAAACTCACACCACAATACAACCAAGACATTTACACAAAACAACCTCTGACCCCTAACCTGTTATTACTAAGCCTATTCTACAACCTCCGACCCCTAACCTGTTATTACTAAGCCCATTTTACAACCTCCGACCCCTAACCTGTTATTACTAAGCCCATTTTACAACCTCCGACCCCTAACCTGTTATTACTAAGCCCATTTTACAACCTCCGACCCCTAACCCGTTATTAATAAGCCCCTTTTACAACCTCCGACCCCTAACCTGTTATAACTAAGCCCATTCTACAACCTCTGACCCCTAACCTGTTATTACTAAGCCCATTCTACAACCTCTGACCCCTAACCTGTTATTACTAAGCCCATTCTACAACCTCTGACCCCTAACCTGTTATTACTAAGCCCATTCTACAATCTCCGAACCAACTCACGAAGCTGTTGGGAGTCTTAGAGGCAACCCGGACACTGGCACTGAAAAAAGAGAAATCAAAAGATAGAGAGAGAAAAAGAGAGAAAGAGTGATGGAAGAGAAGGGAAAAGAGGGGGATATGGGACAGGACAGAGGGGAGGAGAGGGAGAAAGGGGAAGAGAAAATTATAATTGGTCATCAAATGCATATAGTTAGAAATACCCAATGGTGTTGGGTTGGTTCTACAACACATATAGAATTGAAGTTTGATATGCACAATGTTGTTGGGTTGGTTCTACAACACATATGGAGTTAGAGCTTGATATACACAATGTTGTTGGGTTGGTTCTACAACACACATGGAGTTAGAGCTTGATATACACAATGGCTTAGGGTTGGTTATACAACAAATACAAGTTTGTAATACACAATGGTGTAGGATTGCCTTTACCACACAATGTAGCAGGGATCAACATGTGTGTGTGCGTGTGTGTGTGTGTGTGTTACCTCCTCTGTAAAGGCATGCGTTCCTCCTCTTTTTTCTTCAACATCTATGGACAGAATGTGCATTAGTAATTACGGTATATACAGGTTATGACAGGGTGTGTTAATAATGACAAGGTTTGTTAGAAATGACAGGGTGTGTTAATAATGACAAAAAGTATATTAGTACAGTAGTGACAGGGAGTGTATTAGTAATCACAGGGTGTGTTAGTAATGACAGTGAGGGTGTAGGTGATGACATGTTATGTTAGTTATGACAAGGAGTGCATTAGTATTGAAAGGGCCGGTCTGTCTTATGATGATAAATAGCTCTGGGCCTGAGTTGATGACCTGTCAAGTCAAGCCCTGTTACTGCAAGAACTGTTTTTAAAGGTTATGAACATTGTTATAACCCTATCCTATGGCCCCTATGGTTTAACTCTAACCCTGTCAAAAAAGGTTTGTAACCACTGCCTAAAGTGTTTTCAAATACTAAGTATCACATAGTTAACCAATTTTAATCGCAAAAGTTTACATTTCCTAAATCTTTCTCCACAATTCTCTAGATTTCTAATTTTACATTTCTAAACTCAAACCGTACATGACCTTCCACAGTGTATGTTTGTGTTTCCCTAAATAAGACTGTTTTAGAGTTTGCGTTATATGAAGGAGACCGTTCAAGTGCTTGTGTTACCCTGAAGGAGACTGTCCTAGAGCTCTGTCTGGCGAAGGCTGGTCTGGCCGTCTGCTCCAAACTAACAGATGAACCATTCACACTGCCCTACACACACAAACACATATTCAAGCATGTAAAAACATACAAACAATGGTTAGACTATCAACACATGCAGTATAAAAGTGTCTTGTACACTCAAAAACGGAAATGATTTTGCTGTCCCTGTAGGACAAACCTTTTAGGGTAGATCATTGGTTCACCATGAATCCTAAATATCTCCCTGGAAACAAATTGTTCCCAATGGAATACTCTAGAAGTGTTTTGAAATATTGTAATTTTCTTTCGTTCTGCTGGTTTGCTGATTGCCAGTATGAAATGGTCCCCTGCATCCAACCTGTGGTGGATTATTAATGTGGGCTTTGTTGTCTGTGGTTGCCTTGTAGTTGTATGCTGTCTGTCCGATGACAGACAGCATACAGACGTTATTTGCTTCACCTGAGTGCTCAAAATGTTTTGGCTATATTTTTTGTACAATTGTTTTTAAAATCTGCCCTGGGACTACAGTGAACATTTAGACCTGCTTAATAGTGTGCATTTGTAAATATAGTTTGTTTTTATTCATCTTGATACAGTGCGTCTACGGAAATAGTTTATCTTAAGACTGTTTGATGCAGTGCATTTGTAAATCTAGTTAGTCTTGACCCAGCTTGTTTACAGTGTGTTTGAGAAAAGTAGTTCATCTTTAGCCAGCTCAATAACGTGTGTTTGTAAACCTATTTTGTCTATATCCAGCTCACGACACTGCGTTTGTAAAAATTGGTCTTTGACCAGCTCAACTGTGTGATGTTAAGATTATTTACAATTTCTAAAGAGTGAAACATTTTGGATATAAAGACAAGGCAAAGACTTGTAGCCTGCAACCAATGTCCCTTCTCATGTACAGCAAGCTGGTTATTTTTGGCTTAGTCTCCAGGTTCCTTTTGTGTTTTTATTCGTACCTCAGCGTGTCCATGGTGGGTGGAGCTTTGAGCTACGCGGGTGGGGGATAGTGGTGTGGTTGGGGAGCGGGGGCTCATGGGACTTGTAGGCATGCTGGTGGTTGGGCTCTTATCAAAGGAGATGGACAAAGAACTAAAGGAAGAGATAACAAAAAGTTAGAGGAATACTGGAGGTGATAACAGGAAGTTAGTGAACAACATGAAGAGCGAACAGAGGGTTTGACATCTACAGGAAGTTAGTGAACAACATGAAAAGCGAACAGAGGGTTTGACATCTACAGGAAGTTAGTGAACAACATGAAGAGCGAACAGAGGGTTTGACATCTACAGGAAGTTAGTGAACAACATGAAGAGCGAACAGAGGGTTTGACATCTACAGGAAGTTAGTGAACAACATGATGAGCGAACCGGGGGTTTGACATCTAAAGGAAGTTAGTGAACAACATGATGGGCGAACAGAGGGTTTGACATCTAAAGGAAGTTAGTGAACAACATGAAGAGCGAACAGAGGGTTTGACATCTACAGAACAATTGGTTAGAGAATTCTTTACTCCAAACACAAAGTGGAAGGTTTGCCACCCACTTCCTAAAGATTCTGACGAATGACGTTCAAGCTTGGAAAAAAAGGAAGTTGAGCAAATGTTTGCTAACATCATGTACTTATGTGCTTATGTACATTTCATTTCAAGTTTAATAATAGGTCAATACGTCTAGAGGTCTGCGGTGAGTTACAGCAGATGGAGAGTTTCTAGTTGACTCCTGTGTGGCTGCTTGTTCAGGGGACTCAAACAGGTTGCCACCACAACGCTTCACTGCAGGGATGGTATTGGCCTGGTGGTGAACGGTGCCTGGTTTTCTCCAGACATGACAGGCCAATGAGTTTATCATTGTTTCATCAGACCAGTTAATTTTGTTTCTCATAGTCTGAGAGTCCTTTAGGTGCCTTTTGGCAAACTTTTGGTGGGCTGTCATGTGCCTTTTACTAAGGAGAGGCTTCTGTCTGGCCACTCTGCAATACTGGCCTGATTGATAGAGTGCTGCAGAGATGGTTGTCCTTCCGGAAGTTTCTCCTTTCTTAACAGAGCAACACTGGAGCTCTGTCAGAGTGACCATCGGGTTCTTGATCACCACACTGACTAAGGCCCTTCTTACCCAATCGCTCAGTTTGGCTGAGCAGCCAACTCTAGGAAATGTCCTGGTGGTTCCAAACTTCTACCATTTATGGAAGATGGAGGCCACTGTGGCCTCATTGGGACCTTCAATGCTGCAGGAATTTTCTGTAACCTTCCCCAGATTTGAGTCTCGATCCAATCCTGTCTTGGAGGTCTACAGACAAATTCTTGGACTTCATGACTTGGTTTGTGCTCTGACATGCATTGTCAACTGTGGGACCTTGTATAGACAGTCGTCTTTTCAAATCATGTCCAATAAACTGAATTTACCACAGGTGGACTCCAAGTTTAGTAACATCTTAAGGATAATCAGTGGAAACAGGATGCACCTGAGCTCAATTTTGAGTGTCATGGCAAAAGCTGTGAATATGTATGTACAAAAATTTCTAAATATTATTATTAAAATATTATTTTGAGGTATAACTCCATTGAGCTGGTTCTTTTAGTCCTAGACTAGGCTCAATCCGTTTCTTTGAAACCAGGCCTAAATACAGTGCTGCTTGAAAGTATGAAATATTAAAATTAAAACAAATCTTTATCAATTTATAAAATAAGGTACATTTTGGTCTGAAGAATTGAGTTCCAGAAAAGGGTTTGTCCAGGTGGTCCCTAGCAAAGTTTTGATGGGCAGTTTGGTTTCGTCCAAGCAACCCTCCCTTAAATGCCATTTTGGTTCAGTGGACTTCTTATAGGTGATTCCTTTTTAATTTTGTTTTTCAACTGTGCTGACAATTATCTCCTAACCAAAATATGGAATTAGTAGCTATGAACCTGTTGGGTCAGATGAATAGATTGGTTCTAAATTTTAAACAAATAAATAATTGCACAAGGGTTTTACATTCTTTCAAGCAGTACTGTATATTTAATGTTGGGTATGTGTCTTCACTAGAGTGGTCAAAAATGGGAGCCCAAATGTTTTAAAGAATGTAATTTTGCTGGACTAGGTTTGATCTTACAAAATGTTAAATAATAATCAAACTAAAGCAGCTTACTCATGTAACTATCACACTGTCGCTTGCTTTCCTCTTCCCGGTCAGCTGCAATGGGACAGGTGAGGTGCTAAAGATTTTAAGAGTGTTACCTTATTCTGACATAAATGTAATTTATTACCAGTTACCCATTAATGATATTACTTGTCCAAATCAAAACGAAATGAAACAAAACAGAATTTACGTTTTATTTAGACCAATAAGAATACTACATACTATTAAGCATGCTACATAACAGTAAGCAAGCTACATAACAGTAAGAATGCTACATACCATTAAGCATGCAACATAACACTAGGCGTAAATCATACCAATAAGCCTACTTTATATTCCAGTAGATCGCTGAAGTGCATTTCTAATAGCAGTCGGATGTTTTCTTACCTGCTAAACTTATGTGTGACTTT
>JACXGK010011237.1:0-16377 GCA_016801125.1 Novumbra hubbsi
GGATCATGTTTACCAAATCATACAGTACAACTGGCTGGGATCATGTTTACCACATCATAAAGTACAACCGGCTGGGATCATGTTTACCACATCATACAGTACATCTGGCTGGGATCATGTTTACCAAATCATACAGTACAACTGGCTGGGATCATGTTTACCAAATCATACAGTACATCTGGCTGGCATCATGTTTACCAAATCATACAGTACAACTGGCTGGGATCCTGTTTAACACATCATACAGTACATCTGGCTGGGATCATGTTTAACACATCATACAGTACAGTACAATTGGCTGGGATCATGTTTACCACCGTATACAGTACAGTACAATTGGCTGGGATCATGTTTACCACCGTATAGAGTACAGTACAATTGGCTGGGATCATGTTTACCACATTATACAGTACAATTGGCTGGGATAATCTGTACCACTTCATACAGAACAGGACAAATTAGTTTGTATCACATTTACCACAGCATACAGTACAATTGGCTGGGATAATCTGTACCACCTTATACAGTACAGTACCATACAGTTGGTTGGGATCATGTTATGGACAATAGAATGAATACGCACAAAGCCAGAGTTGTCAAGAAGGCACAAGAAGAGCTCTGTTTCCAATGGCGGAATATAATACTACTGCTGTTACATAGAGAATGGATCATGTCCAGTTATAGGACAAGCTCCCACATATCCAGCATTATAAAAGAACACATACACCCCATCCTCGTAAGATAACGAAGACTCACAGCATTATCAAAGAACACACACACACACACCCCATCCTCGTAAGGTAAAGGAAACTCACAGCATTATCAAAGAACACACACACACACCCCATCCTCTTAAGGTAAAGAAGACATAGCATTATAGCATTATCAATCATCACACACACCTTCATCTTAAGGCAAAGCAGTTCACTATTGGAACATGACATCCTATTACCAACACGCTCAGAGACAACTTCTATTTCCAATCCATTAGACTGCTTGACACAACTGCACTGATTAACCACACACAATCAAACAGGCATACATTCTTGCCACAAGCACAATTCATTACTGCTGGTACAAGACTAATTTCTGTGTACACACAACGGTCAGGCTTTTACTTTTAGTACTGCATAATTTAAGCATCCCCAATTCCCCACCTGATCCATGTATAACTACAGCACACAATGTAATTACATTAATTCCTTTCATAGCTATTCTGTTTGGGGAAGCTGGCAAGTCTGTCTTCTCTTGCAATGAGTTCATAGACTCTTGGGTGGTGTCCGTATTCTCACTTAGGTCTGTATCCAAAGTGACTTACCGGAGCTCACGCATTTTCAGTATGTATATCTAAAGGTTTGTGGGAAATGAACCCTCAACCATGACATTGTGTGCACCATTCTCTTACCAAGTGACCAACACAAATTAACTTTTCTATTCCCAGCATCTTGTTGGGTTGACGCTGTCATTGAGAATCACTTAACAAAAACCAAAACTTCCAACAGGATTAGTTCACTGCAAATAGGAGTTGGAGCACATGCTGATGACGAAAACAATTAACTGTCACGCCAATCTAGGGAGTTCCTCAGAGTAGTCCAGTAAGTGTACTTGAGACACTCTTTGTCTTCCCACTCCTTTTGAAAGGCTTTTGTTACGGTTTAGGGGAGAGGACACATGCACAGACACAACAAGACAAACAGCATTACATGTGGCATAACCAAATAAAGATTGAAAAAACACACTGGAAAAGAGGAACTTAAATAGGTACTGTGATTAAGGAAACTGGTGAGGGCAATGAACAACAACACATGTGTCAGTGATCCAAATGATGAAGGGAGGGAGTTGGAACTCACACCTGCTGTTCTAGGACATGACAGATGTGGATTCATGATGGGAAATCCTGTTACAGATCATAAATTGCAGTATCGGTCAGTGTTAGGGACTAACCTTTTAAATTATGTTTGGTGAACACAGAGGTATCATCACAGAGGTATCATCACAGAGATATCATCACAGAGGTATCATCACAGAGGTACCATGACAGAGATATCATCACAGAGGTATCTTCACAGAGGTATCATCACAGAGGTATCATCACATAGGTATCATCACAGAGGTATCATCACAGAGGTATCATCACAGAGGTATCATCACAGAGGTATCATCACAGATGTATCCTCACAGAGGTATCATCACAGAGGTATCCTCACAGAGATATCATCACATAGGTCAAGTCAGGGTTAAGAGCTTCCAGTGGTATACCAGTGGTATCTTCTTACCACTGGTAAGAAGATAATAGTCTTCACTAAATAAAAATACCATCAATACAGGGTCTTTATTTTAGTTTCAAACTGCAAAAAAATACCATCTAATGAGTGGAATCTAATGAATTGGATTTAATGATCTTTCTTTTGGGAAAATGCAGCCTGCCGTAAACTTTCAAGCTTCAGAATTGTTTGTTAACCTCTTACATCAAAAATAAATATGTTTACTATTGTATATGTTTGTTACTATGTGTGTGAACATGTTTGTATCTCCTCCCAACACACTCCACATTTCTCTCTCTACATTGTTGCATAATGGAACATAAGCACATAAGTACAAAGTATTTTATTGAGAAATCATACGTGCACAAACTGCAATGCAATTTAAGAGGGTAGGCTGATCGGATTGGGTTTTTATATAAAGCCAAGCCTCTATATTTATTATGTATGTGTCTAATGCCAACATTTTAGATTTTGTAAAAATTTTCTCTGCTATTTTTGGATTAATTCAGACCTAAGGAAGACTAGCTGTAGCATTGGGATTCAAAGAAAAATATATATACCTCCTTACAGAGATCTGAAGAACATATAGTTAGTGACTTTTATTCTACTCCTTTTATAGTATGTTGGTGAGGCATGTTATTGAGGCATTTCACCAGAAATCCAAAGGTTGCTAGATTGAACACCCCTGGTCAAATTGAAACCTCTGTTATTCTGGGCAGGTATCTGGGCAGGTGTTCTTGCTTTACCTGCTAAAAAAGTGTGCCAACAAAATAACATGCACGGTATTCCTGGATCCATTTATTTTAAGTGTTAGGGAAATTTGTAATGCAACACAATTGTAGTGCTAATCTTGTATTGCAATTACCCTTGTCCATTTAAAATTTAGGGTGAGGCTTTTGCCCAGATCAACTCCTTGGAAGAGACACAGAAGTAAATGACAAAGGTATTAACTGGCGGACATACCTTATATATCACTTTTCTATTGGCTATTCGATCAGTCTCTATTTGTGCTCGGCATATCCAGATCATGGATATAGCGCAATAAATATATAGTGGGGAAAAGGCTAGAAAAAGCTGAAAAAGGCAACAACAACCTTCATGGCATCGCAGAAATGCAGAAGAACTGGAGTTGTCTCAGTTCACTGTAGATTGAAATATTCATTGGACTTTCAGAGTTAAAGGGACATTCCATTGGGGAAAATGTGAGTGGAACGAATCGTGTGATAGAGGAGATGCTGCTAACGAATGTAGAGAACCATCAATGTGGATGGTTAGACTATTAGTACGCCAGCGAGTTGTTTTGCTTCTTTTTCCAACATGTAGAAAGGGAATGGTTTCAGGATTGCATGCTGAACACCGATTACTGCATCCCTGATTTAATATACAGAAGATAATCAGGGACATGGCCTGTTCTCAACGGCACCATGTCAATATAAAACAAATTGCTTCACGTTGTCAAAAAGGACAACTAAAAAAGGACCAGGGAACCGAAGAGGATTGCTGCAGGAACTTGTAAATCAGGTCATTGACATTATTGAAAGTGAATACTATAGGAAGGTTGCAGAGCCTTGGCAGCTTCTGATCAGAACAGCTTCAGCTAGGCCTAAATCCTACCCGGTAACCAGGGTTGAGTGATCGGGAGGACCGACCAGTAGCATGTAGGCCCACAGGACTGCAGCTGGAGACACCAAGACCAAGTGATGTGGTGTTCCTTCTTAGCTCCAACCTGATCACGACCGCTGGCCACAGGGATTCGTTTTAAATAGACTCAACAATATATGAATATAGCAGCAAGCAGCAATTTGGGGGTTATTCCAAAAAATTGGGGACAATTATAAAATGTACACACTTGTACCACACGCATACGTTAATCATTTGGCCATTTCAGATTGTTTTTACATTTTCCTAATTGAAAATGTCAGTAGTAGAGGGTTCAAAAAATATCCTGACCAAATAAAGCATATAAACAAATGTCATGTATCGGCAGACATCAGATGTCAAACCACATAACCATAGCACACAAGAGCTACGCACTAACCACTGAACCACCAAGTCGGCTGGGTAATATCTATGACGTGCTGGCACTCTGTGCCTGAAATACAGTCGATCAGAATACAATTCAGATATATATATATATATATTACATGGCCAGTGCATAAGGTGACATATGACCGTGTCCTCATCATGTGTGGCAACTGACTAGTACATTGGGTGACCTGTTATGCTTTAAAGTTTTACCTAAAAGCTAATTTATTGGCTGTTTCTTAACAGATCTCTTAGCTGACCTGACACCAGCTTTTGAAAAGTACCCAGCTGATGTGTACCAAGTTTCAAGTCATTTGGTTCATTAGAGCATTAGAACAGAGTTTTCTAGGTCTGGTCAAATTCTGGCCATATAGAAAATCCAAGATGGTAGACTTTATGGGTTTTTTAGGCTTTTTTGTTCCCTGTGAGAAATAAGGAAGGTGTAGCAAGTTTTAGCAAAATTGGAGAAATGGAGTAGAGACCCCATCAGTGTAAAAAGCGGAATTTGGGCTTTTCTTGTAGCGCCACCTACTGGCGAATGGGTGTGATTCTGGCATCCCCATTGCACAGGGTAACACCTTGTAGTGTCCTCATGTGTGACCACTGGCAAGCCCATAGGTCAATGTGGTATATTTTATGGAAACACGAATCAGGGGTCAAAGTTTTACATAACTTTGAATAATTCTGGCATTTCTCTGCAAATCTTTTAGCTTTGTACAAACCAACATGAGACATGTACCTCGCTGATGCCAAGTGCCAAGTTTCAAGTCAGTCGGTCTGGCGGTACTTTAGAAGAAGATTTTTGTAGGTTTGGACACATTTTGGCTGTACAGAAAAATCCATCATGGCAGACTTTATGGGTCCTTGAGGCTTTTTTGTTCCCCATGAGAAATGAGGAAGGTGCAGCAAGTTTCAGAAAAAATTGACAATGGGGTCAAATTTTCAGGCGCAATTACATTTTGCTTTAGAATGTTAGATATTGTTTATTTTAAATATATAGCTAATCTAGGCTCAGGGGCAATTCTAGTATTTGACTCTTAGGGGGCTCAGCCTCAAATGCAAATGTGATATGTGGATAGAACAAGCAAGCAATCACTCACTTATTTTACAGTACCTAAAACAAAAAGATCCCAACTGGCAAACTTATAATATGTATAAAAATAATAGTCTCTTAATGCCACGAAAAGGTGTCTAAATACATTTCTTTCCACACAAAGCCTACAGTAAAGCACAGAGGAGGCAGCGTCATGCTGTGTGCTGCTTTTCATCAGCGGGGGAATGGAGCACAGGATTAACGGGAAAATAGACAAAATACCAACAGAAGCATGAGTCATTTTTCAAGTCTTTTCCATGTAGTGGTCAAGAGGCCCATTCCAAGATGAGACACTCCAACTTGATAATTAATCATTTAACTTGTGTTTAAAGTATAGAATTTTGCTGAGTTTTGCTGTTTTCACATGTTAACCTCACAACCTCTAGCTTCATGACTACAGGCCGAGGACAAATGTCAACGATGTCAACTCTAGTTGAATACTTATGGTCAAGCTTACACCCCCTCGCCATGTTGCTGTATTATACATCTTATCTGTGCAAGAAAGCGTGTGTTTAAAGACAAGCTACTCTATGGGAGAGCTCTAGCCTGGGGCACATACTCAAACCTATTTATACCACTGGTTTATTACTAGGATACAATTAACAGCACAACATGGCTAGCCTGTTTTTATGAGAACTCTCAGTGGGATTGGATTGGATCACTGTTTCTCACAGATTACTTGGGGAAAGAAGCCGTCACATATATATACCTACTGTTGTGGCCATCAGGGCAAGTAATCAGATACTAAGACTATTATTATGATACTTAGACATTATATATAAATAACAGTTTTTGTCCAGGTAACATTGTCATTAGTACCCTGTTTGTCTATGCATTTTGTTTGGAATACAGAAACTATGTTCATGTGCACAGCGTAACTCAATGTGGTTTCAATATGTGAGATATTGTTTTGTGAAATTCTCTATAAAGACACCTTTCCATTATTGAAGTGACTGTCCAGCCTTATTGGTCCTGTAAGTGGTCCCATGAATTGCACTTGCTCTTTTTGATAGGGAAGACAAAATGATGAGTCTGAATATCACATAATTGGATAAAATATTGAGAGTCAGGAATATTTTCCATTCAATTTGTGATATCTTACTACGTACAGTTATTCCATCTGTGTAACAGTTTGACTAGTGCAGCACCGTTTCGTTCTGTGTTTGTATGTTGAACACTTTTTGTTTCGAACGCACCTCGGTCCAATCATGGTTTCCCCATATGTTAAATGTGTGTGAATAAATGTCTCTTTGTTTGGTCCCTCGGTGTCGTGTGTTGTTGTATGTAAGTATATGTTACGTCTGGTGTTTTCTGTTTCATCCGCTTGTTCGTATATGCACTTTTGTTTATCTTTTATGTTTGTAGGTATATTGTGTTGATTTGTTTAATTAAATCCACGTCTACGGACTTCAATGTCTGCGTTTAGTTTCTCCACACCCCACCGTGTGACAATCTGCCTGGTGAACTGTTGTAGGTTCATTGTTGTTTGTGGACTTGTCCTCTGAAAACAACTTGTTTAGAAACCAGTTTTAGCTCTGCGACATGGCACATTTACACCAGCTTCCAGAGAAGTGTAAAAGACAATTAAGTAAGTGTAAAAGACAATTGCTTGCACACACACCCGCACACACACAAATCCTTAAATGAGTGCTCATATATAAACACACGCAGCAGACACGCACACGTGAACACCCACCTGACTTGTGTTACGCAGGAGTGATAATTAGCAATTATACATGGAACGGATGCCAAATTGCCTTGCTTTCTTATATCTTACATTTGCATAGAAATAGTTTTCATTGAAAAACACATGAATATATTAAACCCCATGACTGAGAAGAGAACAGGCACTTTGCATGCTCTTACCTGTGGCATGAGTGGAAAAGCGGCTCTCGATGTCCTGACTTCCAATGTTGGTATCTCAGTTGGCATCCAACACTTTGAGTGAACCACTTTCGACCAGCACAACCCAGATAGAGAGAGAGAGTTAGGGCCCAACATGTAATGTTTCGTATGATAGCCTGACACCACATGATGTACATTCACCGGATCTATGTTTTCTTTAATCTAATGAAAGTCTGTCTCGAGACATTGCTCACACACATTTGACATGTGTACTTACTTCCATACATGTCACCCTCCTCCAACTCCACACAAATGCACACGGACATACATACTTTTTATGAATTGGTAAGAGCCGTGTTAATGAACCCCTCCACTGAAGTAGTCTTTAGATAAGCTGTGAGTGTGTTCTCCCCCTCGCTCTACACTTTAGAAGTACCCCATTATAACCAATTAGCACACACACACAAATATATTGTATGTGCTCCTCTCAAAACTAATTTGGACTTGGATGTATTGTTAATCAGGCCTTTCAATGTATAGTGGCAGAACAATGGATATTTATAGAATTGGTTCTGCATGCAATCGTCCCTTGACAATATAGCCTCCCTATCAAACTTTTATATATCCTGTGAATACCTGTGCCTACCTGTGCCTACCTGTGCCTACCAGAAATATTGATATTGCTATGAAACAAATGTATTGTTGTTTATCAGCTTTATTTTATCCTTAGGTTAGGAGAAATATGTACATTTTAATATTGAGTAATATGTTCAAAGAAAGACAAATTATTAATCAACCAATAATATTATTGTCACTCCTAGAATACGAGAGCCAAATCTAATCAAAAATCTTCCCATTGATATATATTTATTTTGGGTTGATTCTAATGAGTCATTAGAAATCCTTTAATCCATGACTTCCTGTTTCACTGGAATAAAAATACAATATGATGTGACTCACATGCCACAGCATTTGAGTCAAAAACAATGACACAAATTGATTTTGACTCAAATGCATAATGGCAATGGATATAAAATGAATAAACAGATACACACATTAAACCCATATCCACTATTAGGGTAACAGTTCTAAAATGGTAACCAGTCTCCAAACTAATTATGCAATCGTTATGTCTACCAGTTTTTTGGATAGCTTGAAAAAACAAAGCCTTTACGCTGGTGAAGAACTTTTGGCCCCACACAGAAGAGGTGGATACGCTGTAAAAAGAAGAAAAAACGTACCACTGTGATGTATTGGGGTGGATTTATGATGCCTCCAAAGGCCCTGGGAACCTTGTTATGTGTGAATTACCTAAATCTGTCTGTCTCTGCCAGGAGGTTAAAACTAGGTTAGTGTTGGATCTTCCTGCACCACAGTGTTTTAAAACATAAATGTCTCACTTTGTGGAAGATGACTTATCTGATTTAGAAATGTGAAGGGAGAAAAATATAAACTACAGTGGCGTGAAACAATGTGTCCCCTTCTGGATTTCATCTTGAATGTTTGAGGTTGTGTAATAAAACATGTAATATTAGATACAGACAACCCGGGAATACACAACATTTTGTGTAGAAATTATCAATAGGTTTTTCGAAAGGAAAAGATGACTGCCCCTTTATTTACACCATGCTGCAATCAAAAGAAATTACGGAAGAGGTGAAAACATAAGTTGAGATATCAGTCTCAACATATCAGTCTCAACCTATGGCTTTATGCATACAGTGAGAGTCATTATATCAGAATGGAAAAAACATTTGTCTGTGATCTTTAGCTGAAGCGTAATTGCGTTATGCAGCAAGACAATGATCCTAAACACTGTCCACTTAAGAAGGGCTTAAACATTTTGAAAATGATGGTTTGGGAGTGGCCTCGTCACAGTCCCAACTGGAACCCCATCAAGAGGCTGTGGCAGGACCTTCAACTAGCTGTTCACTTTCAAAACCTCCTCCAGTGTTGCTTAAAACCCTCCTAAATCGATTGACGCAAATGTGCGTCGAAATGGCCACCCGTTACATTTCTATTCATATCTCCAGATTGGTTAAAGATTTCCACGTTGTAGAAGACAGTTATCCGAAAGAAATTACGTGTCGTATGTGTATTTCCGTAAAGGAGAAGCCTTCCAAAACTTGACCACAAAAACACTATAAAAAAAATAAAACAATCGCACCTGTTACATTTCTATTAATATCCCCAGACAGGTTAAAGATAGAAGCCTACGGGTCTTTACATGTTGTAGGGGACAGTCAGGGGCAAAGAATGACATGTTGTTTATGTATTTTTGCAAAGTAGAAGCCTTCCATATCTCGACTGAAATCTCTTACAGGCCGTTAGATGTAATTTTGCGTCTAAATGCGCACCTGTTACATTTCTGTTTATATCTCCGGAATTATTAAATATAGAAGCCTACAGTTTTTTTCATGGTGTAGGGGACAGTAAACTGCAAAGAACGACATGTAGTTTGTGTATTTCTGTAAAGCAGAAACCTTCCAAATCTCAACCACATAAACACTGTTTTTCATGATTGCATAAAAAAACTAGACCGTTTTTCAGGGGTTAATCTGATCTGATAAGAATTTAATCTCATCTTTGATTTTAGTATAAAATGCTCCATCACACTGATATAGGGATATTTTCAAATCTTTGGAAGAAATATTGCAGATTACTTGTATATTATGTTACATTTTCAAACAATACACATTTCTTTTGTGGTTTTGAACCTCTTGGGATGTCCATATGTGAAGTAATAAGCCCTACCTGTTGGAGAATACTTTGAGCTTCTCAATAAAAACAACTGCATGTCAACATACGTTTTTTGTATTCTTTTTACCCATTTTCACTATTATACTCATCAGGTTTTCTCAAACAATGTTAACTATTCATCCTTCTTTAAGTTAAGGTTTTTCAGACTTCAAAATATAAAGGGCATCCTTCTAAAATAAAGGATGACCTCCTGAGAGGTCAAAAGGTCAATATTTTACCAGGCGGATTTTGGGGTCCCAAATGACCCTCAGACCATTAAGGATCAAAAACATATTTCAGTTATATTTTTATTATCTTTTGTTTAATACATTTTAGCTCAATTTGCTAAATTCCATAGCGCTACAGTATGCAACTGTAACGTGACAAAAATGAAGAACGACTTTACAGAACACCCAGTCAAACTATTTATCTTTTCTGTAGCCAGCCTACTGTAATTTATAGACTTTAATAAATAAAAGTTCTGCATTTGGAATGTGATAACTGTTTGCAATAGTGGACGTATTCAGCATTAAACGTCGGACTCCCAACCCCCGGTAGAATGAAGAAAATACTATTATTTTACCTTAGATTTAACTAGATTTGAAGATCCTAGTCATTAGATCTGAACTTCCCATTACTAACTCACAATAACAGTAAGTGGTTAAAACCGAGGCTATTGTGTTTGTGATTCACGCAAAAAAGGTGCTGCGTCAATTGGGTAAAATTATTTATGGTTCAAGTTAATCGCAAAGATTAGCGCGCTAACTTCTCCAGCCCTAGTAACTACCTGTAACCTGAGGATATGTAATGACCTGTAACCCGAGCATATGTAATGACCTGTAACCCGAGCATATGTAATGACCTGTAACTTGAGCATATGTAAAGACCTGTTACCACCGCATATTTAATTACCTGTACACCGAGCATATCTTATGACCTGTAACCCGAGCATATGTAAATATGTGTAACCTGAGCGTATGTAATGTATTTATTGTCTCAGAGAACAAGTAATTATTTTGGATCAGATCCCCTTTGTCCATGGAATCTCATTCATTTTGGTTTCAAAAGCAGAACTGATAAAACAAATCTACTTAACGTTAGATGTTGGGTTCACAGGCCTTTTTTGTCATGTTTTTTTATTTATTTTGAACCAAAAACTGTGTGCCTCCTTTAAACTATATTTACCTTGATACCATCACAAACGTAACCATAGCCTTGGCATTATCATGTTGTCAGATATTGGTTTGCCCGGGATCAAGAACCAATTTCTCCCTGTCGCTTGTTTCCCTCGACGGATTAGAGTGTGACGTCTGAAGCCATGGCCTAGTGTTCAGAAAAGCCAGAGTTGGATTAATCTCTAAAGTGACATGGCCCTTGCCGACATACCTTGTTGTTGGCGTAATACACACTATGTTTCTTTCTTTTCTCTGTCTTATTCTGTTTTCCATTGCCTTCCAATGCTTTCTTATCTTAATTAGTTTTGGTGTTTTTACTTTCCCCCACTGCCTATAATCACTAATGTTCCAATTAGTTCTGTGGAATCTTTTTTCCAGAACCTTTCTTCTTCCCTCTGTAGTGTGTACTGTGGCCCACATTCAGGTCTTCAGAAGAGAAAGAATGAATGCTGCTCCAAATATCAACTGCCTTTCAATCATAATACAGTATTCATTTTAGAAATGTGTAGTCATTTAGTAGGGAGTCTGGTGAATTGAGATTTCCATATTTCTTTCTTTCCTTCTTCCTTTTCCCTATAATCTTCTCACCTGCATTTTTCATTCTTGCCTCCTCCCTATCTGTGTCTCAATTTCCTCTCCATGCTCCTATTTCTTTTCAACCCATCTCCACCACTGTTTGGTCTGCCCTTTGGGAGAGAGGGTAAGTTGGGAGGGTAATGTTGTAAATGGCGCTGTTGAATCTGCCCTTGTGGAGAGATAGGGTAATGTTGTAAATGGCACTGTTGGGTCTGCCCTTGGGGAGAGATAGGGTAATGTTGTAAATGACATTTTGGGTCTGCCAATGGGGAAAGAGATAGGATAATGTTGTAAATCATAAGGATCACAATCAGAAAGATAAACGTTATAGCCAAGTACATTTACACATTCAAGGAATTTTCTTTGGTGCTATGGTGCATGACAGAAAAACACAGTAAGTAGTTTGAGATAATTAAAGTAAATATAAAATGTGCAAACATTTACTTAATAAGTTAAAGTGCAATGTGCATGAAGGGAGTACAGAGAAGTGCATTAATGTAAAGCATTATATAGAAGTTAAGTTATGGGGCAAAGAGTGTGAATGTCAGTGGGGGTCGTCTGGCCTTGTTGAGGAGGCCAGCTGCAGATGGGAAGAAGCTGTTTTTGTGGCGGGAGGTGTTAGTCCTAATAGACCTTAGCCTCCTGCCAGATGGGAGTGGCTGAAACAGCTTGTGTCCAGGGTGGGAGGGATCAGCCATAATCTTTCCAGCGCGCCTCAGGGTCCTGGTGGTGTCCAGGTCCTGGAGGGATGGCAGATTGCAGCCAATCACCTTCTCTGCAGATCAAATGGCTCGCTGCAGTCTGCTCTTGTCCTTGGCAGTGGCAGCAGCGTACCAGATGGTGATGGAGGAGGTGAGGATGGACTCAATGATGGCTGTGTAGAAGTGCACCATCATTGCCTTTGGCAGGTTGAACTTCTTCTGCTAACGCAGGAAGTACATCCTCTGCTGTGCTTTTTTGGTAATGGAGGTGATGTTTTGTCTCCAACTTGAGGTCCTGGGTGATCATGATGCCCAAGAAGCAGAAGGACTTTGCAATGGTGACTGGGGAGTCACACAGGGTGATGGGGGTGGGTGGGGCTGGGTTCTTCCTAAAATCCACAACCATCTCCACTGTCTTCAGAGCGTTGAGCTCCAAATTGTTCTGTCTGCATCAGTTCACCAGGTGGTCAATCTCCCACCTGTAGGCGGTCTCATCCCCACCAGAGATGAGCCCAATGAGGGTGGTGTCATCCGCAAACTTCAGGAGTTTGATGGATTGATGACTGGAGGTGCAGCAGTTGGTGTACAGGGAGAAGAGCATAGGGGAAAGGATGCAGCCTTGAGGGGATCCGGTGCTGATGGTCCGGGGATCAGAGACATGTTTCCCCAGCTTCACGCGCTGCCTCCTGTCAGACAGGAAGTCAGTGATCCACCTGCAGGTGGATTTGGGCACTTGCAGCTGGTAGAGCTTGTCCTGCATCAGGGCTGGAATGATTGTATTAAAGGCAGAGCTGAAGGCCACAAACAGGATCCTGGCATAGGTTCCTGAGTAGTCCAGGTGCTGTAGTATAAAGTGTAGGGCCATATTAATTGCATCGCCTACAGACCTGTTGGCTCTGTAGGCAAACTGCAGGGGGTCCAGAAGAGGGTGGGAGGTGGCTTTAAGGTGAGACAGCACAAGGCGCTCAAATGACTTCAGGACCACAGAGGTCAGAGCGACAGGTCTGTAGTCGTTAAGTCCTGTGATCCTTGGTTTCTTGGGGATGGGGATGATGGTGGAGGTCTTGAAGCAGGCTGGCACGTGGCATGTCTCCAGTGAGGTGTTAAAGATGTCTGTGAACACCGGAGACAGCTGATCAGCACATTGCTTCAAAGTTGATGGAGAGTCTGGCTCAGCTGCTTTGCGGGGGCTCTGTCTCTTAAACAGTCTGTTAACATCCCTCACCAGGACAGAAAGAGTTGTTGTGGTAGGAGGGGAGGGGGCCACTGGGATGCCCACCTCAGCTGGGCTGGGGCTGGGGGATGGCGGCACTGGGGATGGTGTCAGAACTGTCACATTGTCTTTCAAAACAACAGTAGAACTCGTTCAGGTCGTTGGCCAGGCAAGAGTCGTTGATGGAATGGGGGGCTTTAGTCTTGTAGTTGGTGATCTGTCTAAGGCCCCTCCAGACAGAAGCAGAGTTGTTGGCTGAGCATTGTTTTTGTAATCTCTCAGAGTACAGGCGTTTAGCATTTCTCACGTCCTTGCTAAAGCTGTACTTCGACTTTTTAAAACTGTCCTTATCCCCGCCTCCTGCTTTTCCATCTTTAGTCATCTGAGTTTAGCTGTGAACCAGGGTTTGTCATTGTTATAACTCACCATGGTGCATGATGGAATACAGCAGTCCTCACAGAAGCTGATGTATGACGTCACAACCTCTGTGAACTCATCCAGACGGTTGGAAGCAGTCCTGAAAACATCCCAGTCAGTACACTAAGCATGCCCGAAGATCCTCCACAGCCGTACTGTTCCATTGCTTTGATTTCCTTACAACTGGTTTACAGAGTTTGAGTTTCTGTCTATATGCAGGAATCAGGTGGACCATGACGTGGTCAGAGTGACCCAGTGCAGAACGGGGGACAGCATGATAGGCATTATTGACTGTTGTGTAACAGTGATCCAGAATGTTCTCCTCCCTGGTCAGGCATTTAATTAATTGTCTGTATTTAGGGAGTTCGTGGCTGAGGTTTCCCCTGTGAAAGTCCCAGAGGACAATAACAAAGGAGTAGGGGTTTGCCCGCTCCACACGCAGTATCTGATCGGTGAGCATGCGCTGTGCTTCCTGCACGTTGGCTTGCGGTGGAATGTACACACCGACCAGATGAATGAAGCAAACTCACGGGGAGAGTAGAAAGGTCTACAGTTTATATAGAATGATTCCAGAATAGGAGAACAGTATTTTTGAATCACTGTCACATCAGAAAACCAGCCAATGTTAGTATAAAAACAGATACCCTCCTTAGTTTTCGCGGAAAGTTCCGTGTCGCGATCCGCTCTGAAAAGTTGGAAGCCTGCCAGCTGTAGCACCGAGTACGGAATTAGTTCACATAACCATGTTTCAGTAAAGCACAGGACTGAAGACGTGTAAAAGTCTCCGTCCTTTCCTGCCAGTAGCTGAAGTTCATCCTGTTTGTTGCACAGCGATCGCACATTGGAGAGAATTATTCCAGGTGTGCGATGTCTACGTTTGTGAGTCATACGAGCGCACCGGCACGTTTCCCTCTTCTGCAGCGTTTCCCTCTTCTGCAAAGGTAATGGCCCCTTTGACTAATGTCCAATAATTCCACTGATGTTAGCAAGAACGTAGGAAATAAATTCGCTGGAGTTGTTCCTCTGATGTTTATGAGCTCATCTCTGATGTTTATGAGCTTTGGGTATCGAAACAGAAAACGGACTTTACAAACAAAACAAGAAAAAACAACGCGCACCAAAACACAGAGGCTGCCATCATCAGCACCATCTTGTTTAAGCATCTGAATGGCACTGTTGGTTCTGCCCTTGCGGTGAGATAAGGTAATGTTGATTGTAGAGGGTTGACCGCAGCATTTGTGAGAGCGTTCCAGGATGGATGGTCATGGTTCAGTGACAGGTTCAGTGGCGAGTCTTGAACGGTCGTTAAACCTCCCCACATAGCTCTTACTGCCGGTCGTCTTTACTTTTATTGCTGATCTTGTTCACTTTTTATTGCTTTTATTGGAAAAGGGAAATGAATATCATAGGATGTAGTGTGTCATTTAAGTCGGTAGCTATGCCTCCTATGAAACCTGTTTGAACCTTTGCAGAGAATGTTCCTGTGCATCAGGACTGGCCAACTTGTAGCGTTTTGAATTCAATGAGTAAGTGTTTAACTTGATTTGTCCTTTGCCACTGATGAAATAACTAATTCCATTTCAAGCATGCTTGAATGTGAGTTGGTTCAATTTTAAATGTTTTTTAGTCCTTTGCAGGTGGAATAGACTAATTCTCTTACCAATTATGTTAAATGATCTGTCATTACTGTTATTACCGTTATATATATATTGCCATGTGTGTCAAACCTTTCCTAGAACAATATTTATTAGCAAAGCAATTCACCCATCACAGGTTAAGCCTGACATGTGCTGATGTTTGCATGCTAACACTAAAGTATCATCTACGGACACACTTTTGGGACCCTCAAAACGAAGAATTATCAAGTATAGTTTTCAGGAGTGCAGAGAGTCCCAAAAGTGTGTCCGTAGGTGATCAACTTAGTAGATTTAGAGAGTCCTAAATGTGTGTCTGTAAATGATATACTGACTACTATCTGGGGACATTTCTGGGGAAGGATATACAACCTTCTCAAAAGGATTTGAGCCCATCACTCAAATTTGAAGCAAATACTCAACAAATGAAGAGTATTTAATATGACAACAACTTGGTCAAAAAGTGGACGCCCTTCCAAGACCCCCAAGAAACTGATAAATCAGTTATACCAAGCCAGACATAAGACCTCCCTGGATGCATCTCAGGTTAAATCAGTTATACCAAGCCAGACATAAGACCTCCCTGGATGCATCTCAGGTTAAATCAGTTATACCAAGCCAGACATAAGACCTCCCTGGATGCATCTCAGGTTAAATCAGTTATACCAAGCCAGACATAAGACCTCCCTGGATGC
>JACXGK010011239.1:0-16398 GCA_016801125.1 Novumbra hubbsi
ATTTCCTTGTCTCTGTTGCCAGGCGTATGTAGCATTACAAAATGCCGCACTGCACGTTAAGACAAGGGGATACAGGTGCTTCTTGGCGTCCTACTTTTTCCTCTTGGTGTGGTTCCTAGGTGTGTAACGGCATGGCCGATTGTCCTGGCTCCGTGCTGGAGCCCCAGAGGAGTCCCTCCGATGAGCAGGGTTGTAGGTCCTGGACCCCCTGGGGCCCCTGGAGTCCCTGCAGCCGCTCCTGTGGGACGGGCTACGTGAGCAGGCAGAGACGGTGCCCCCCGGGGGATGCCCTGGGTCAGTGCAGTGGGGAGGACCGCCAGAGGGAGCAATGTTTCAGCACATCTTGTCCCGGTGAGAGATGGGGCCCCGATGAGCCGCCAGGCTGGCTAATGCTCGCTGTCATCGTCATTTTCAGCAGCTGGCCATTGTCACTTTTTGCATCGCTTCTGTCTCCATGATCAGCACCAACATCCCATGTTCACTGTCTTGATAAACGTCCTTATTATTATCATTATCACCATCACCATCCTTATTACCATTGTCGTCAATATCATCCACAGCAGCACATCTTAATTACAACAGTCGTTATTATCGCCATTATCACTCATCACCATCATTACCATTATCATCTCTAGCACCATCATCACCGTGATCCCCATTTTTATTATAATCATCGTCATCACCAATATAGTTATTATCATCATTCTCATAATGATCCCCATCATCATAATCAGCAGCAATCTTCCCAGAACCTTTTGGGGTATATAACTCTATAACTCTCCTCAACAGTGGATGGTCAGTGGTTGCCATGGGTGACGTGGTCTAACTGCTCTGATGGGTGTGGTGGCGTGGCGGTGAGACAGAGGACCTGCATTCCACCCCAGAACGGGGGAAGAGACTGCACCCAGCTCCCTGGAGAGTCTGCCCTGGCCACGGAAATCAGTAAGTCCAGTGAGACTCAAATGTATTGGATCACATGTGTCATGCAACCTAGGTATGGACCAATAAGGATCTTACTTGTATCAACTCAGGTTGGATGTAATAATATGTCTAAGTTTTCAAATTCACCATTTGTCCATTTATTTCTCTTTCTCTCTCTCTCTCTCATCGCCCCATATCCCCTACAGAGCCTTGCCCTCAGGATGGCTGTGCCAACGTCACGTGCCCCAGTGGCTTGGTGAGGCTCAGCTGTGCCCCCTGCCCTGTGTCATGTGCCCACGTGAGCAGTGGCACTGTGTGTGACCCGGCAGTATCCTGCTTCTCCGGTTAGTGAACATGTCATAAGTCGGTTACCAAATGTAAAACCTTAAACATATTGACACAGAAAGGTCTGCCAGCAGAATGACTGACCTAGCAGCAGTGTACATAACGTGATTTATCGAGGCACAGTTTACCCAAAGATCCAACACATCAATGTGTTTACAACACTTGCAGTGTCATTTTTACAGTTTTTCTACTGAATTGTGGCATTTCCAAGCACGTCTCCAAAGTAATTTTCATCCCTTTTTAACCCTGTTCCAATCTCTCTCTTCCCCCCTCTCTCTCTCTCTCTCTTCCCCCCCCCCCCCCTTCTCTCTCTCTCTCTCTCTCGCGCTCCCTCCATTCCTCCCTCAGGATGTTGGTGTCCAGTGGGTCGGGTGATGAACCACGCCCAGCAGTGTGTGTTGCCCGAGGAGTGTGTGTGTGAGGTTTCTGGGGTGCGCTATATGCCAGGGCAGGAGATGAAAGTTGACTGTGAGATCTGCACGTGTGAAAGAGGCAGACCTCAACACTGCCGGCCCAACCCAGAATGTTCAGGTCAGTCTACTTAACACTACTGTTGGGCCATGTTTTGTAGGAACAATGTTTTTTTTTTTTTTACCCTCTGATCTCCTAAACATGACCCTTTGTTCAAATTCAACGTTCCCACTATCCTGTGTTTCAAGCTGGGGGTTTAAACTGGTGTTATGAGAGGAACTGTAAAACATGCTTTGTACATAGAATCCTTGTTATGCAAGTAACTGTTTAATGATTTATTCTATATACATTATATTTATAAGGCTCAGAATTTTGTTTCCTCATGTGCCTCATAATGGACAGTTCTAGGCAGTAAGTCAGACTCTCGGAGAATAGGCATTATCAATATAAATGGTATTATATAAACAGAAGATCATACACAATGAAGCATTTCAAACCTTTTTTACTTCAGTTAAATATGATTACAAATCAGACAGTTCTGCCTGACTGTCATAACTCCAGTTTGTTTACATTGTGGCCCAAATAGATTGGAATAGTTGACGACCACTTGGTGACAGGATGTGTGTGTGTGTGTGTCTGCTTTTGTTGTGTCTTGCATGACAGTCCACTGTGGTTGGTCATCGTGGTCAGCGTGGGGGGAGTGTTTGGGACCGTGTGGGGTACAGAGCGTTCAGTGGTCCTTCCGCAGTCCCAATAACCCCAGTAACCATGGCAAAGGGCAACCGTGCAGAGGAATCTACCGGAAAGCACGCCGGTAGGTAACACAGTTTGCACTATCAAATGACAATACAAACCATTAAACATGGAGCACGTCTCTATTAAATGACTATACTAACCAATAAGCATGGAGTACGTCGCTATCACATGACCATACTAACCAATAAGCATGCAGTTCTGCTGAAACACATAGTAAAACCAACCTATGTGTGTCTGTGCGTGTGTGTGTTGTCCAGCTGTCAGACCGACCCCTGTGAGGAGTGTGAGTTCCATGGCCAGTCCCACGCCTTCGGGGACCGATGGAAGACGGACCCGTGTCTGCTGTGCCACTGTCTGCCTAACCTGGTGGTGCAGTGTGCCCCCTACTGCCCACACACTGCCACCGGCTGCCCCCAGGTCAGAAAGACTCACTAACAGGAACTACGTGTGTTGTGTGTGTGCCTGTGGTTTTGTCCATGTGCGTGTGTCTCTGTGTGTGTGTGTGTGTGTGTGTGTATGTGGGTGTGTTTGCGCCCACATTTGTGCTAGTACTGTATTCTGATTTTGGGTGTTGCCGAAAGCAGAATACACAATGGTGTAAACCGGGTTCAAGCTCTGTGTGAATAGTGGGTTGCTTTCTAAAATACAGTTTGTATCTCCAATCTCCAAAACAAGCAGTCCATACTGTTTATCCACCAGTTTCCTGTCATGGCTGGGCGTCAAAGCGACAACATTATTTGCCTTTGTGTTGCAGGGACAGAGGCTGGTTTCTGAGGATGACGACAGGTGTTGTTTTTGTGAAGGTAACCAGTCACCCCTTGTACTTTGTTTAAGGCTCTAGATCTGATGATCAACATAATGAATTATTTGCCTAAGGTTTGTTAATATATGCTGACCTCCTCAAATCTATGTTTGCAATGAAAACCTCAGGTAAGTGTGTTATTCGTGTAAAAGGCCACTGGGAATGGGTTCTAATTCTGATCTGAGTTTCTCCTTTTGGTCAGGTGTGAATGGTACCATATCAGAGGCATCAACGCCTGCAACGCTGCCAATAAGTGACCAGCCTACAACCCCATCACCAGACGGTGCTGTACCCCTGATCCCCACTTACCCCCTTCCCCCCGGAGGTCAGCGTCTTTCCTCTAATTCTTAGAATTGGAACCAGTACAAAACAAACACACAATGATACATCTCATGTATGAACATGTATTTTTTGTGCATTTTTCATCTGATGTAAAAAACACAACCCAAATGCTTATTGTTCAAGAGTGCAGTGATTCATCTGATCTGGTGTATTTGGAATGCCGCAAAAATAAAAGGATGCTGTGTGTGTTTGTGTGTGTGTGCGTGCAGATGAGTGTTGGTTCCCCTTGGACGTCCAGTCTCTTCCTGACTCCAGCTTCAGTGCCTCTTCTCACCGGTGGGGCCATCCACCTCAGGCAGGGCGTCTGTATGCCAGGGACTCCCACAAGGACCTGCAGGGCTGGAGCCCAGACTCAGAGCAGTACAGAGACCTCCCTCCAGGGGCCTCGGAGGGACACATTGGAGCTGTGCAGAACCCATACCTTCAGCTGGACCTGCTGAGACTCCACAACATCAGTGGTACTGAACCACTTCAACCACACTAAGCCAGATATTACTGCATAGAAAAGCTTAGTACTTTTGTTTAGAAACACTTAGTATTACTGTACAGAAACACTTAGTATTGCTATTTAGAAACTCTTAGTATTACTGTACAGTCACATTTAGCATTACTGTGCAGAAACACTTAGTATTACTGTACAGTCGCATTTAGCATTACTGTGCAGAAACACTTAGTATTACTGTACAGTCACATTTAGCATTACTGTGCAGAAGCACTTAGTATTACTGTACAGTCATATTAAGCATTACTGTGCAGAAACCTTTAGTATTACTGTACAGTCACATTTAGCATTACTGTGCAGAAACACTAAGTATGTTTACATTATTATTACTGTGTGTGGCTGCTAGTTTTATATAACAATTGCCCATAACATGCACACACACAAACACACACACAAACATTCCACTAGCTTACTCTCTTTCTGTATTTCTGTCTCTCTAGATGCTGTTCTCACTATGTTCTCTCTTCATCTCTTCT
The DNA here is from genome assembly GCA_016801125.1 of Novumbra hubbsi. Taxonomy (NCBI): domain Eukaryota; kingdom Metazoa; phylum Chordata; class Actinopteri; order Esociformes; family Umbridae; genus Novumbra; species Novumbra hubbsi. Next base: position 4,556 of record JACXGK010011239.1, read on the forward strand.
TTCTGTCAGGTGTGCTGACTCAGGGTGGAGGTGCATTTGACACGTTTGTTTCCAGTTTCTACCTGCAGTTCAGTAATGATGGCAGACAGTGGTACACCTATCAGGAGCTGATTACTGATGCCCGTCCCAGAGCCAAGGTAACCTCTACCCTTTAACTTCAACACAGACAACTTTCTAACTTCAGAAATCTCAAGATAGGAGCTCTACATTGAATATAATACAAAGTCAACACTTGATCACTTTAATAAAGACATTTGTAAAAGCCAGGCATGTGAAATAGCAGTTGTGGGCTACAGGAGGTAATACTGTGAAGAAGAAAGTCTGTGGATGTTTTAAAGGTTATTTGTCAAAGTTTGTGGTTAGGCAGCGGCTAAGGGTTAGGGGGATCTCAGACGAGGCCTCAGACATTCAGGGAGAGCATTTCTTGAGGGTTAGGAAGCTGGGGCCTCAGACATTCAGGGAGAGCATTTCTTGAGGGTTAGGAAGCTGGGGCCTCAGACATTCAGGGAGAGCATTTCTTGAGGGTTAGGAAGCTGGGGCCTCAGACATACAGGTGGGCATTTCTTGAGGGTTAGGAAGCTGGGGTCTCAGTCCCTGCAGAGCTGAGACGTCTGTTGTGGACTTGAACTAATAGCAGGTGTCTGGGGCAAACAGTGAGAGGTGGCTCTGATTCAGATGAGGCTGCTGATGTTGGTGACCTGCTTGGGCAGATCAACAATCTACCCTCAGCTTAACGTTTGTTTGTTTTCATTCATGCCCTGATCTCCTCTAAAGTGGAGGTGGTTTCCAGGTTGGTGTTAATTTAAACCTGGGTATTATCAGCGTGGTAGTAGAAGTTGGGGGGAGAAGATACAATTTTTTCTTTCCTTTCCCAAAAAAGTTAAAAATGAAAGTTTTGAGTGAGGAACAGAAGCGTTCAATTTAAGAGACCACCGCAAATTGAACCCTTAGAGATTAACGACTGCATAGTTGAGGATGTGACTATTGTAAACTGCTGACCATCCTTGTACGGTAGATGAGAAGGTCAACAATTGACTTGAGTCTTGACCCTCCTCCAGGTGTTCTTGGGGAACCGTGACGACCGGAACGTGTCCTACACAAGGCTGGACAGGGTGGTATCTGCTCAGTTCGCTCGTGTGCTTCCGCACAACTTCAAGAACGGCATCTTCCTCCGCGTGGAGCTCATGGGTTGTGGAGACGGTGTGTTGGTTTTTGCATTCACAAGTAGTCGTGTGTGTTAGTTAGAAAAGACGCACATCTATCATAGTACAACAAATCAAATAAACCGTTCAGATACTGTAGGCAGAACTGAAAACATGGTAGGACTGGAAGCCCGCATCTGTAGTGTCCTGTTCTTACAAAGACAACTAGAAGATATCTATTGGGTTTCATTGCTGTCAATTATGTTGCAGGAAGTCAGCCTGGATGTTCAACAGAGCAGTACCCCTGTCCTCCACCAGGGGGCTGTATCAACGCAGCGCTGCGCTGTGACGGAATCCCCCACTGTCCCAACGGGGAGGATGAGACCGGATGCCGCACTTATGACAGAAACACCACCCAGGCAGAGAGGTGACGGCTGACACAGACACACCGTCTCAGATGTCCTCAGAGTCTCCAGTGTTTCTGTTATAAGTGCAATACTTCAAATTTTGACCCGTAAATGTTCTGTGTGTTGGAATGTTCTGTGTGTCTTCTACCAGGCTGTTTACTCCTACACCAGCCCCTCTAAGGACCCCAAGCATGGCCGCTGTAACTCTTCCACTGACCACTCCTACGCCAACAGTCAGTCAACACACATGGAACCATCCTGATTGTGTATTCATTTTATTTGTTTTAGTTCATGGTACATTTGCCTTTCCTTGTTCTATACCCTACAGGCAGGGGGTCCTGGATACAGAGGTCAGTAAACATGGATGGGTTCACTTCCAGTGTCACCCTTGGCATGAATCGTGTCATTGTTTAATTTAGCTTAGTTTAAAATGATGAAGAAAAGACTAGAAATGTAAATAATAGATTTGGAGTTGTACCGGACTTTCTGAACCATGATTCCTAGGAATCTGTTCCTCTGCACTGGGATTGGAGGACGGGAGGATTCGCTACGGTCAGCTGACCTCGTCCACACACCGGGCGGACAACCCTGCCGACGCTGGACGCCTCAACATCGTGCCCAACGTGTGAGCTCTCAAAATCAGAGAATTACTAGCAGCTTTTTATTTCTTCCTCGCTACATGACCTTGTTACCTGATCATTCGCGTGGTGTCGTGCCAGGCTGGTCATGGAGCCGGGCTGGAGCCCTCTGCCCAGCGACCCTCAGCCCTTCTTCCAGGTGGACTTCCTGGAACCCACCTGGGTGTCTGGCGTGGTGACCCAGGGCAGTGAGAGGACCTGGGGTTACCTCTCCAAGTACCACCTGGCCTTCGCCCTGGTCCCGAGCCACTTCGCTGACTACACCGAGGCTGGAGAGAAGGGCAGCCCTGCCAAGGTGACCTTTTCTTCGGAGATTCCAGAAACAGTAAGGAGCCCTGCGTGTTGTGGACCGTAGAACATGATGGTAACACGAGGCACGACCTTCTTCTTCTTGCGTGTCAAACCAGACGTTCGAAGTGCGCTTGGTGGGTAGGACCCCGGTCACGCGCTGGCTGACAAGGCTGGTCCGAGCTCGTTACCTGCGTATTATCCCGGTGGAGTTCCGACACACCTTCTACCTCCGCGCTGAGATCATGGGCTGCCGAGGGGGTAAGAGGAATTCAAGAGGCTGTATTGTGAAACGGGGACAAGAAAATACCTCTTCATCTTTCTTGTCTGTTTGAAAGCGTTCTTCTTGTTAATCTGATATATTCATTAACCACAATGTAATCCAGTTCTCCATCAGTCTCAGGTTGAGATTTCATACTTCTTCTTCACCCTGTATTAGAGGAGTTAGTGACCCCCAGCAGTGCCACGTCTCCCCCTGGTGTTGGGATGGTGACCGCGAAGCGTTGTCACGAGGACCAGTTTGCCTGCCACAGCGGGGAGTGTGTCTCGGCTACCGCACTGTGTGACGGACGTCCGAACTGTATAGACCATTCAGATGAGCTCGACTGCGGTGAGTAAGGAAACGGTCACAAATATGTTTAGAATATGTAAGCATGTTCCAGTCTACTCTGCGCAATCACATTGCAACATTGATACTTTCGTTTATTATTACAGTATTAGCCAATCCAGGGTTTGTAGGGTGGGGGGATAGTGCCGCTTGTGTCTATTCAAACTGACAGGCAGACCTGCAAACAAGATTGGATGGGGGAATATCTCAGGCACTGAGATAATGTCTTTGAAACAGTAACCTAGAACATTAACTTCAGTTTCATAGTCTAAATCACATATACGATCCCCTATAATCCCTCACGCGGAACGGAACATTCCGACTGTTGTCGATTTGGCCAAACTCTCTCTGTGAGACTGTGAGTTTTACTCGACGCCCATACCTACACTTTGGTGAAATTCCCCCAATGTACTAAACCACTGTATCTCTGCACAGCGCCCACCAAAGGGCAGCCTGGGATACACACCAAAGAGCCCCAGGATGGCCGGCCTGGCATTGCCACCCCAGGCTTCCCAGGCCTCAGCCCTGACAGCTCAGGAGGCACGGGGGAGCCTGGGGTCCGTTGGACCACCTCCTCAGGGTCAGGACAGATGACATCCAGTGCCGCCGGTTACCCAGGGGTGGGGCCCAGCACCCTCCATACTGGAGAACCTGGACTAGAGTCTACAACAGGTGAGATTCCTCCACCAAACAGAATAGCCTCCCTCTCTGATCTTCCTATCTAAGAGAGAAAAAGTGTACTTTATTACTTAACTTTTCAGGATCAAATTGAATTATGGATTAAGTTTAAGTGTCCCGGATAGATAGTTCTTCGGGCCTGAGGAATTAGCCACATTGTAACTTTTGTACGTGTTTTTTCTCCTCCCCAGCTCATTGGATCACTGCGACCACCAATGACGTTGGCCTACCCAGAGTCCTGTGCGTGGAAGGCCAGTTTCCCTGTCGTGTGTTTGGGTGTGTAGATGCAGATGCAGTGTGTAACGGTCACCAGGACTGCATGGATGGCTCAGATGAAGACCAATGTGGTACAGTACATGTCACCTGTGTCTCCTCATTAGCACCATTGCTATCATCATCTCCATAATCACCCTGTAACAGTCCGGTAATAGTCTGCTCCTCCATAGGAACCACACCCTGGTCAGTGCTAACGACCAGGAGTCCCCCACAGCCCAGTCCCTGCTCCCCCAAGCAGTTCTCCTGCAGCAGCGGGGAGTGCGTTCGTCTGGATAAGAGGTGTGACCTCCGCAGGGACTGTGCTGATGGATCAGATGAAAAAGATTGTGGTACGGCAAGCAGAAAGGATCATTACATTTCCACGGATCATAGAGTAAATACATAGTAGATACATACAGAGTAGAGGCACGGAGTGGGTTACCTCGAAAGCATCCGCCCTGATGTGTTACCCTTGTGGTCCGTTAACTCTGTCTACCCGGTGTCTAGTGGACTGCATCATGTCTGCTTGGACGGGTTGGAGCCAGTGCAGTGTGACCTGTGGCCTGGGGTCACTATTCCGGCAGAGGGAGGTCCTTAGAGAGGCTCTGTTGGGGGGGACGTGTGGAGGTGCCCAGTTTGACAGCCGAGCCTGCTTCCCCCAGGCCTGCCCGGGTAAGATCCCCCCTGAGACCCGTCTCCATCCCGACTTTGTAACTGAGCTTTCCCTCTTTTCTACTGACGGCCTATTCTATTCTCCACTGCTTTCAGCGCTTCCTCGTTTTACACTCAAGTGTTCTATGAAGTGCCTTGATGTTTTTCCAAGACCCTCTCCCAAGCCCTGGAACCGTGTTCCCAATCTCCTCTCCGCATCCGCTCCCACTACCCTCTTGCTCTGTAACCACCTCTCTCATCCCCCTCCTCCTAGTGGCTGGCCATTGGTCGGAGTGGACAAGCTGGTCGCCTTGTGATGCCCAGTGCGGAGGAGGCCTCAGGGTGAGGAACCGGACCTGCTCCAACCCTCCCCCTAAGAGCGGGGGCCCGGACTGTGAGGGCATGAGACTGCAGACCCTCAGCTGTAACAGCCAGCCCTGCGGCAACAGTACTGACTCCCACACAGGTGACCAGCAGATATGTTGTCATATGGTCTCACCTCCTGTCCTCCTGAAGAAAGACTGAGCCACGTCGGACTTCTGCTGATGTGAGGTGCCACTAATGTGCTGCCTTTCAGGCTGTGCGAACGGCATGGTGTTGGTGAGCCGAGCTGACTGCCGAGCCGGAGTGGTGGAGGCCTGTCCTCCTGCCTGTATACATCTTCACCACTCCAACTGCACCTCCCCATGCGTCACAGGTGTGTGTGTGTGTGAGAGCGTGTGCGTGTGTGTAAGCGTGCACACACCCACGCGCGCTATTTCACATTGTAACCGCCTCCCGTATTAAAAAACGGATAACATGGGTGGTTCTGAAAGCGTTCCAGAAGGTCTCTTTGCGTGGCTCTATATGTAGTTGTCTCTGTTGTGTTGTCTCTGGGGGAAGGTTGTCGCTGTCCGGCCGGACTGTTCCTACAGGAGGGGCGCTGTGTGAATGCCAGTCAGTGTGTGTGTCACTGGGAGGGACTGGCACTGCAGCCTGGGCAGGAGGTCCGCAAGGACAACTGTAGCGCATGGTGAGACACACACACACCGACATAGACAAATGCAAATTAGTATACCACATTAGTCCATCTATGAATCATATAATATATATATATATATGTATGGTTTGTTTACTGTAAATAATCATTGTGTTGTGTAGCGCTGTGTTGCGGAATGTGGTTAGGAACTTTTGTGAAGAGGGTTTGATACCTAAAGCGGTGTGATGTGTTGTATCGTGTCCTATCAATCTACACATCATCCTTACTCCATCATCTGACCTTTAGGACGGTTGCTAGATCAAAAGCCAGAGCCAGAAAGAGGAATGTCATTCTATCCTTGAGCAAGACAGTTGCTCCTCTTTAACCCTACTTTCTCCACTTCTTTAATTTGAAGGGGTTGGGCTGTAGGCAAATGTTATATTTAATTCATTTTTTGCAGTCAACTGACTCAGATGAAATCTACTCCACCATTAATCCCTAATCTCCTACAGCGTGTGTGGAGATGGCCGTGTCTCTTGTGACAACTCCAGCTGTGTGGCCAGCTGTGATTGGTCAGCCTGGTCGCCATGGACACCATGTGACAGCTCCTGTGGGGTGGGACTACAGCAGCGCTACAGGTAGATGGAATACTCTTTTACACTGGTCAGGTAAAGCGCTTCTAAATCCCTTGAAACCCCTTCCACCCACTCCATCTACCACCTGATGCCCGGTCTGGCTCTCCGTCCCCAAATTTCCCAGGTCCCCCGTCAGCCCACGAGGCGTTTCGAGAGTCCAGCCCTGCCCAGGAGACTCGTCAGAGGCTCGGCAGTGCTTCGGCCTCTGCCCCCCAGGTGAGGAGGCGCTGTGGGAGGAGTGGACGGCCTGGTCACAGTGCAGCAAGACCTGTTTCCTCCACGTGGACGAGGTGGGACTGAGGACGAGGTTCCGGAGATGTAACCTCACAGAGAGCGACCCGCACGCCCTCACACATGTGGACTGTAAGGGGGAATCAGAGGAACAGGAGCCCTGCAACACAGTGCATTGTGCCGGTTGGTACAACGCGCCCCCCCCCCCACACACACACACATCTTCCACCGCATTGCTTCCATCTATCAAGGTGTCAGACCAGATGAATGGAGGCCTGTAGAACTTCCACACTATTAAGACCCGCCCCTCTTCTCCCCAGTGAGTGGCGGCTGGGGGGCGTGGTCTTCCTGGTCCCCGTGCTCGTCAGAGTGTGACTCTGGGGCTCAGACCAGGGAGCGCTTCTGCAGTTCCCCTGCTCCGCAGCACGGGGGCAGCACCTGCTCAGGACCTCACATCCAGACCAGAGACTGCAACTCCCACCCGTGCTTAGGTACTGGCCCGGCTTCATACACACACACACAAGCACACGCTGTGTTCTGCCCAACCCAGGTAACAGTGACGGTTATAAGTACACTCATTAGCGAATCAAATTTGCAGATTAGGTACACGACGGGTTTTGGGGGGCGTTCTTCATGTGTCTGCGTATGTGTTCATGCACATAGGCGTGTGCCCAGATGGCATGACATTCATGAGTACAGAGCAGTGCCTGGCACAGGGCGGGGCGTGCCCACGCGTCTGTCTGGACATGACGTCGGAGGTGGAGTGCGCCACGGAGTGTTACGACGGCTGCTACTGCGCCACGGGCCTCTACCTGCTCAACGCCACCTGCGTGCCCGTCTCCCAGTGCCCGTGTTACTACCAGGGCCGCGTGCACCCCGGGGGATCCGTGGTGAAGCTGGACCACTGCAACAACTGGTACGGTCATGGCTGTTCACCGTCATAAAAGACCCCGTTTCCCACTGTGCTTTGGGGCCTTTTCCCCACTGTGTGTCTTTTCGCCTTGCAGCATCTGTCGCAGTGGAGAGATGGCGTGTGAAACGACGCCCTGTCCAGGTAAGGGGGGGGGGGGTTTCACCACGCGGCTCTTTGGAACGGCAACACCGGGTTGAAAAAAAGACAACACTACGCCTGTCTCTTTTCCTTTCTCAGTGGACTGTGGCTGGAGTAGCTGGACCCCATGGAGTGCCTGCAGCAGGACCTGTGATGTCGGCGTGAGGAGGCGGTACCGCTCGGGGACCAACCCGGCAGCTGCATTCGGGGGGCGTGTCTGCAGGGGGGACCGGATGGGGATAGACACCTGCAGCCTGGAGCCGTGCCAAGGTGAGGTCCTTACACTCGTACAGTGGATGTGGATGTTTACTGGGGGATTCCCTCGTTAATTGTTTTTCGGAGGCTTTTCTACTAAGTTGACTCATTCATGTTGTTTTCCTGGTGTGTAACATGCCTCCTACCTAAAAATACGGTTACACAACTACTACTCTTTCGTGAAATGGCTTTATTCCTCTGTCATGGACGTAGAGACGGTAAGAACATGCAGTCCATCCCTCAACCCACTGCCTGTGTTTGTGTGCTGGTCAGTCTCCATGGTGACACTAATATAATGGTGCAAACACTGTAAAAAAAGATAATTTTATGGAATATTCCAACCACGTGATATGTATGTTTGTGTGTCTGTGTGTGTGGGGATTTTCTAGGTGTGAAGGAGCCATGGAGTGTGTGGTCGGAGTGTTCGGTGACGTGTGGTGGGGGGTACAGGAACAGAACCAGGGGACCCCAGAGGACACATGGTACTGCCCGGCAGTTCTCTGCCTGCAACCTGCAACCCTGTGGTGAGTTATCCTAACTCTGAGGTGAGTTATCCTAACCCAGTGGTGAATAATCCTAATTCCGTGGTGAGTTATCCATACCCTGTAGTGAATAATACTAATTCTGTGGTGAGTTATCCTAACACTGTGGTGAATAATCCTAATTCTGTGGTGAGTTATCCTAACCCTGTGGTGAATACTCTTAATTCTGTGGTGAGTTATGCATACCCTGTCGTGAATAATCCTAATTCTCTGGTGAGTTATCCATACCCTGTTATGAATAATCCTAACTCTGTATTAAATTATTCTAACCCTGTTGTGAATAATCCTAACTCTGTGGTGGGTTATCTCTTTGTCCTCATCCTCAGGTAATGGGACAAGCTGTCATGGAGGACAGGTGTGGACGGTATGTGTGCAGGGACCAGTCACCTGCTCTGACATCAGCATGGATAATGCCAGGAACTGTACACAGGGCTGTCAGTGTCCACATGGAACGGTTCTGCAGGTCTGTTGCCATTTACACACACACACACTCACTCACACTAACAAACGCACACTCATTCCCATTTTTCTTTCGTTCCAGGATGGCACATGTGTGTCCGTGTCACAGTGTCGTTGTGATGTAAACGAGGAGCTGTATGAGCCAACCCACGTGGTTCCCAGGGACTGCAACAACTGGTACTGTTTCATTTCCTGATGAACAATGTGACTGATGATGTTCGGTAACCTGGGGATCGCTGTTACTTATGATGTTGTGTAACCTGGGGAAAACTGTTACTCATGATGTTATGTATCCTGGTGAACACTGTTACTCATGATGTTATGTAACCTGGTGAACCCTGTTACTTATGATGTTGTGTAACCTAATGAACACATACTCATGATGTCATGTAACCTGGTGAACACTGTTGCTCATGATGTTATGTAACCTATTTAATACTGTTACTTGTGCTGTTATGAAACCTGATGAGTAACAGTGTTCATCATGAGTGACCATGTTCAGCAGGTTAGCCAGAGTGTTATGTAACTGGATGATCACTGTTACTCATGATTTTTATCTAGACTGGTTCAGTAGCAGCTGTAATCTCACCGTTTCTCTTTCCCTCACAGCACATGTGAAGGCGGAAGGCTAGTGAACTGCACTGAACTCAACTGTAATGGTCAGAGAAATAACACCATCAAATAACATATTTTAATGGATCGCTTGTTTATTTATTGGCTATAAATTTTTCTTTTGCTTTATATTTGGTAATGGTTGCAGTTCCTAGATGTAACCCATACCTAACCTATATCTCTCCATTCTCAGTGGATGGTCAGTGGTCATCCTGGACCCCGTGGGGTCAGTGTTCGGTGAGGTGTGGACCTGGTCTCCAGTCCCGTTACAGATTCTGTACGAGTCCTAGACGGTCTGGAAGTGGTCTTCCCTGCATCGGACCTGACCGTCAAGACCAGCTGTGCATGATTGCTTCCTGTGATCGTGAGTAGGGCCTTAACGAAGAGCTATGCTGAAACAGACAAAAAAGGAATTGACCAACACTTTTTGGTGTCAATTGACACAATGTGTTTATGTTCTTTAAGTATTTTCTATGAGGATCCAAAGAAAAACTTTTTGAGTCCAGACCAGCACTGCGCACCCTTTGTAACTACTTAGGTTTAGTCTCTGAACTGTGTCATGGTGTTGACAGGTAATGGTGAATGGGGGGACTGGAGCAGCTGGACGGACTGTACCAAGTCATGTGGTGGGGGTGTTCAGAGCCGGCGACGGGAGTGTGATCGCCCCAGTCCTGACAGAGAAGGAGACTACTGTGAGGGGCTTGGCACAGAGGTCATGACCTGCAACACAGACCACTGCCCAGGTATACAGTTGCTATGTGTGTGTATGTGTGTGTGTGTGCACTGTCACTTTAATTGTCACTTGTCATTGTATACACCTTTAAATGTATTCTACATACATTTGACCTCAGAGGTGTATATTTATGTGTTCTAAGTACATACAGAGTTCATGATCGATGCTTCACAGTTCTCTGTTCTCTGTTTGACTGACAGGATGTTCAGAATTCTAGCACTGTGCATCATAAGAACTTCCTCCTTCCTACTTTTGTTGTCTGATTGATGCATATCAGGGAAATAATTTGATTATTGTGAAAGTTCAAACTAGTTTTGATTATAATGATGACTGCTTTGATCTTATACAGACTTACTGATTAAGAGTGTCTGCTAAATGACTTAAATATAAACACTGTGTGGCTGTTTCGCTTTGTGTTTTCTGTGTGCCTTCAGTTGCGCCCTGCTCTCAGGTCCCTGGTACAGTGTTCAGTAGCTGTGGCCCATCGTGTCCTCGCTCCTGCGATGACCTGGCTGTGAGTGTCACCCATTTTCCATTTACTGTATCTACGCACACTGTTTATTTACAATTTACCCAAAATGAGTAATACAAAGATGATGATTAATGATGGTAGATAATGTTGGTAGAGATGATAATTAAGATATTGATAATTTTGAAAATACTAACTCTGACTCTCCCTTAATCGGACTCCCCGTAACTCTGACTACACCTGAGTCTGACTCCCCCTTACTCTGACTTCACCGGACTCTGACTCCACCCGACTCTGACTGCCCCTAACTCTGACTCCGCCGGTGCAGCACTGTGAGTGGCTCTGTGAGGCGGGGTGTTACTGCACAGAGGGCAAGGTGCTGTCTGACAACGGGACATCCTGCGTGAACAGAGAGGAGTGCCCCTGTCTGGACCTCAACACCGGACTGAGGCTCCGCCCCGGAGAGACCACCATGGCCCCAGATGGCTGTAACAACTGGTGAGAGAGGCAGGAGGGGGAGATGATACTTTTCATGTCTATACTAATGCTTTGACGTTCTGGCAGATAAAGTGGCACCATTGTCTTCCTAATGTTCTTCTACAAACATCTGAAACCTTCTTTAAAGAATACTGATAATAAGACATAACAGTCTATTCCTCCTCCATACAGATAACAACTCTCATGGTAGGCTGTACAGAGGGTTCTGTGTGTTTGTGGTTTCTTGCTTTTGTGTGTGTGTTGTATTGTCATTGGTGTGTGCTCTGTTTCAGCACTTGTGAGAGAGGGAGGCTCAATTGCACCGCTGACCCTTGTCCAGGTAAGTTACTTATACAGTCTAAAAACCCAGAAACACTTGTGTGAGTGTGTCTGGCCCACTCTCTCTCTTCCCTCTGTGGGACAGTGTCAGTGTGTCTGGCCCACTCTCTCTCTCTTCCCTCTGGGAGACAGTGTCAGTCTGTCTGGCCCACTCTCTCTCTTCCCTCTGGGGGACAGTGTCAGTGTGTCTGGCCCACTCTCTCTCTCTCTTCCCTCTGGGGGACAGTGTCAGTGTGTCTGGCCCACTCTCTCTCTCTTCCCTCTGAGGGACAGTGTCAGTGTGTCTAGCCCACTCTCTCTCTCTTCTTCTATTCTGGGGGACAGTGTCAGTGTGTCTGGCCCACTCTCTCTCTCTTCTTCTCTTCTGGGGGACAGTGTCAGTGTGTCTGGCCCACTCTCTCTCTCTTCCCTCTGGG
>JACXGK010011240.1:0-16272 GCA_016801125.1 Novumbra hubbsi
ACACACACAACAGGACACACACACACAACAATACACAGACCCTAACACACACACAACAGGACACACACCCTAACACACACACAACAGGACACACACACACAACAGGACACAGACCCTAACACACACACAACAGGACACCGACACTAACACACACAACAGGACACCGGCCCTAACACACACAACAGGACACCGGCCCTAACACACACAAAGCAGGATACAGACCATAACACACACAACAGGACACAGACCCTAAAACACACACAGCAGGACACCGACACTAACACAAACACAACAGGTTACAGACCCTAACGCACACGCAACAGGACACAGACCCTAACACACAAACACAACAGGACACAGACCCTAACACACACACAAAATGACACAGACCCTAACACACACACAACAGGACACAGACCCTAACACACACACACCAGGACAAAGACCCTAAAACACACACACCAAGACACAGACCCCACACACACACTCCACACACACCCCCCACACACCACACACACCACACACACACATACCACACACACCCCACACACATAACACTGCTGCGTTGCCGAGCGATGACTGTAGGGGGACCAGGCCATTAAGGTAACTGGCAGGCCCTGATGTACGACAGAAGGTGCCTGGGAACCATAGGGGAACTGGCCAGGATCCATCCGCATCCCCAACTGGCTCCACACATCTGGCCCACGGTGGGGGGAGGAGGTGAGGGGAGGTGAGGAGGGGAGTGAATGTTGGAGTACGTAGGACGTGGAGTGGAAGGTCGAGACTAACGTCTCTACAACACAAATTCAGGTAAACATTTTATTTTTCATGTTCCCTTTTCAGTTGGTCTCCACTAAATCTGCCACTAGGAGCAACTCATGTACCCCAACGCTGTAGGAGCAACTCATGTACCCAAACGCTGTAGGAGCAACTCATGTACCCCAACGCTGTATGAGCAACACAAGTTCACTAATGCTGTAGAAGCAACTCATGTATCCCAACACAGTAGGAGCAACTCAAGTATCCCAACGCAGTAGGAGCAACTAATGTATCCCAGGCAGTAGGAGCTACTCATGTACCCCAACGCAGTAGGAGCAACTAATGTATCCCAAAGCAATACGAGCAACTTATTACACACTCTCACACACCCTCACACACACTTTAAAGCTCCCTTTCCCACTCTCACACACACCCTTTCTGTCTCTCTCGTTGTCACAGTCCGCTTTCCTTCTCTTACCTTCTCTTTCCTTCTCTTGCCTCTTATTTCCTACTCTTACCTCCTCTATCTTTCTCCTCGTGGGTAAGGTTGGTTTGGTGTCAGTGATGCGTTCAATCAATTACTGTCCAAACCAGTTCTGATGGCAATCCTGATGACATTTCTTCAATTCAGACACACACAAACACACACACACTTTAACAAACACAACACACTGACATGTAAACTTCCACTCAAACCCCAAAGCAATAGGGGGACTGGCTTTGGGGGCATTGGTTTGGGTGGTCTCCACACATCTACACCAATCGCCCCTTGAGTCGTTGAGGGGGTGGAACTTCAAACCTTTCTCTTCTCTTATCCCAATTGGAGGGTTGAGAGGGACAGCCAGGGTCCAATCAGGGTCAAGTGCTTTGCTCAAAAGCAAACTGACGGACAGCTTCTTCTACTTCATACGCTCATCGACTCGGTCTAACAAGGGTTCCATTACTGGCCTCAACTCTCCTGACCCCAGCATTTCACTCCAACGTGTGATCCCGTGCGATCCAAAAAGTACCCTGTTCCCTACGCAGTGCCCAATTTTTAAGAAGGCCCGGAGGGCTCTGGAGGGAATGGGCACAGCTTGGGACAAGACCTCAATTCCCCATCTCCTTCCCGTCGCCTTTCTGGGAGACCTGGAATCCCGAGGTTGTGGTTCTAGAGAGTTCTAACCGGAGCTCCCTGAAGACCTAAAGGAGGGCAGCGTGTGTGGCCCAAACGTTTATGTTCCCCGCCCTGAACCCTCAGCGCCAGGTCAGTGGTATTCTGGCTCTGTTGTCGGTAGGGAACAAGTGTGGCGCTTGGCCCACAGCCTTGTGTGAACATCTCTGCCAAGCCGCTATATGTACATGGTGCTCCTGTTCAGTACTCTGCTTCTGGGTTACTCTAACGGTCTGAGATACAACAGGCAGCCAGAGGCCCATCGTTCAGGACCGTGTTGTCTGTGTGTGTCGGAAAAAGACTGATTATTTCCTTCAGAGCTTGGACTCTCACACCAAACATAGCTGATTTAGGTTGTTATGTTTGGCACTGTGTATGTTATAAGGGCAGGAATAATAAAAGCTTTGACTGTGTACACAAAAGATGCTCAAGGGTGTGTGTGTGTCTGCTTGTATGTGTGTGTGCACGTATGTGATGTAGAGTGCGAGAAAGTTAAAAAGGACTGATGCCATATCTTATTAAATCGTAGCCGTTGTATGTTTCTGGCTCCACAGGTTGTTGGTTTGAGTCCCATGAAGCAGGTTGTCCCTACAAGGCAACATGGAGAGGATCTGAGTCTGCCCAGCTGTCTGTCAATACCAGCGTCCCCCAGGGCTTGGTACTAGGACCTCTATCCTCAACACACCCAGTCCCTATCAACCTTATAAACCCTATCAACCCTATCAACCTTATAAACCCTATCAACCCTATTAACCATATCAACCTTATAAACCCTATCAACCACATCAACCACATCAACCCTATCAACCGTATAAACCCGATCAGTGCCTTCAGAACATCCCTGCATGGATGCCAACCCACCACCAAAAGCTCCCTCTCATCCCCCTCTCAGCCCCTCTCATCCCCCTCTCAGCCAAGTCAAATCTCCTCTCGGTCCTCATCCTAAATAGCGGGTGTACTTACTCCTACTAGGCGATGCGATGCTCTGGCTGTCTGTAGTCTCAAGCAGTAAGTGTCAGCACAGAGTGTCTGCCACTTGACTACATGTGGATCTTTGAGTCTTGCTTTAATGAAGAAACACTCACGGAGAGACCTGTGAGCACACACACGCTTATAGACACACACACTCAGTGTTTGAACAGGAGTCGTTGGGTCTCCTGTGTAAACACTGTTCTTCAGAAGACAGAGGATAACCATGATAAGCATTGTGTGTGTGTGTGTGTGTGTGTGTGTGTGTGTGTGTGTGTGTGTGTGTGCATGCATGTGTGTGTGTGGGAGAGTGGACTGAGAAGAGGGCCATTATACCTTAAGTGATTAGAAGGTTTGGGAGAGTGTAATTAAAAGCTTCGGTTAATGAAGACTTTATATTTCTCCCATGGGTCAGGGCGAGTTTGGGCTTTGTCCCAAATGGTACAGTATCACCAGTATGTAGCACACTACTTTTAACCAGGGCTTGCAAGTAGTGTAGAAAGGAAATAAGGTGCCACTTGCGTCCATCATTATTATTATGTAAGTACAGTATTTTAATGTAAGTACCGTTTCAAGATGTGGGTTTGTGGCAGTTCATTCACCCTTGGGTCCAGTCTGTTTTTGTCAAGATGTTTTGAAAGGAAGATTAAAAAAAATTCCCACGTGATGATTATTAGCTTTGCCACATTAGGTGGCAAACGTGTTTAACCAAAAGTAATCTCTAGACTAAAGTCCAGAGTTTAAAGACTTAAACCAATGATCACTACAAACCTCATGGGTCATCAGCACATGCGACTGGATGCTCATCAAGGTCTTGTCTCTTTCAGAGTGCGCAGTGTTCATCGCCCTCCTCCAGGAGAAAGAGGAGGATATCCAACTGCTGGGCAGCTTGGCTTCACGTGTGTGAAGGGTCACATGAACACCACTATTCTACGTCCCACACAGATACAGGCAGCTCTCCAACACAAACACCAGAATGTTTTAAGGGAAGTTCACTACGCCAATCTACTTTTAGGTTCAGCCTATCTGGGCTTTTGTGGCAGGGACTATACACACTAACACACACACTAACTGTAAGTCTGTAGACTGTGCTAAATGAAGACAATATAAAGAGATGCTTTGGTTTCCGTGTGCCAGTGGGGTTTAGAGTAGAGTAGAGTTTCAGTTTACCATTCTGGTTTAGTAGAGTTTCAGTATAACAGTGTGGCTTAATGGAGTTTCACTATAGCGGTCTGGTTTAGTAGAGTCAGGGTACCAGTGGGGTTTAGTAGAGTCAGGGTATCAGTGGGGTTTAGTAGAGTCAGTGATCCATTGGGGTTTAGTTAAGTCAGGGTACCAGTGAGGTTTAGTAGAGCCAGTGATCCGGTGGGGTTTAGTAGAGTCAGGGTACCAGTGGGGTTTTGTAGAGCCAGTGGGGTTTAGTAGAGTCAGTATACCACTGCGGTTTAGTAGTTTCAATATACCAGGGGGTTTAGTAGAGTCAGTGTACCAGTGGGGTTTAGTAGTGTCAGTGTATTACTCTAGTTCAGTTATCCAGTCATGTTCCATGGGTTCTAACCTTCTATATCTGGAACTGGATGAATCAAGCTGGAAAGTCCCCTGTAGATGTCCACAAGGCAGACATGTGACCATGTGCTGCATACATTTAGACCTCAACAACATAATTACATATTCTACATCAGTGGTAGGGAAAGTTCTGATGCCCTAATCTGTTCAGTGTGGACCTAACCGTGTAAACTAGCCAACCTCTACTGAGTCATTATATGTGTCGGTGTTTAAGTGTGGGAGTGTAAACCAATTGGTATTCTGCTGAGAGTAAGAGAGAGAAAAAGAGGGAGTGAGAGAGAGATCAACGCTATTCCCAATAGAAGCGTCTCTGCTCATCCAGCTGCTGGATTCCAGGTAGTCTCAATTCAAAGGTTACACAATGTTTTCTTCAATCACCCACCCACCCACCCGCCCGCACGCAAACACACACACACACTGAGTTGATATAACTTCTTCCGCCGCTGAATACAAAGCACACATCCCTTAATGAGTGCTCTGCTAATTCAGCGCCTTTCTCACAACTTCAGAGAAAGACTGTGCGTGTTTGTGTTTGAATGTGTGCACACGTCTACAACAGCAGTTAAAGGTTTGGCTGGTACTGCATAAAGCCACACACATATACTGTGTGTCTGCTTCCGAGAACAGCCTGAGAGTAGGTGTAATTGTGGGGAGAACATTTTGCCTGTGAAAGAAATTGCTTTTTTTACCGACGTACAAAAGTGGGGTGGACCAAAAGGTTAGTATGAGAAAAGGAACTGAACAGAGATGGTCTGATGGTCTTGATGTCTGATGGTCTTGGTGTCTGATGGTCTTGGTGTCTGATGGTCTTGGTGTCTGATGGTCTTGGTGTCTGATGGTCTTGATGTCTGATGGTCTTGGTGTCTGATGGTCTTGATGTCTGATGGTCTTGGTGTCTGATGGTCTTGGTGTCTGATGGTCTTGGTGTCCTGGCTGATGGTCTTGGTGTCCTGGCTGATGGTCTTGGTGTCTGATGGTCTTGGTGTCTGATGGTCTTGGTATCCTGGCTGATGGTCTGGGTGTCTTGGCTAATGGTCTTGTGACCTGGAAAACTAGAAACTCCTAAAGGTCAAGTGGCCTTGCACCTAAAATCACCAAATGTCCTCACTGCAGTGATGTTTAGCAGATGCTCTTTTCCAGAGTCAAATTAAGGTGAAGGGCTTTGCTCAAGGACACAAAAACATTGCACAACTCACCTTGACAGCAGCTGGGAGTCACTCTAGTTCATGAATGATACCTGCGGTTTCACACCTGGGAATAAGACCTTTCCAAAAGAATTATGAATCTGAATCCGTTAGATTTTTAAATGTAATTGTGTGTCCTTTAATAAAATGCATCTACATTATTGAATGACGTCACATTCCAGGCAGAAGCAGAAACATAGTACATACACCGTCCCACCAGATGTGTAATGCACATGTGTGTGTGTCTATAATCTTGGGTACCTGGGTCAACCTTGATCCAGAGCAGGTGTCACCAAGCAACCAGCTGACACAGCACTCCCTGTTTTTCTCCCTGCAGGGCCTGTTTCGACTTAGGCACTCTTGAATCACCCTCCTTACCGCCAGGGTCGTGTGAGGACGTCCATAGTCAGTAGGGTAGTCATGGTTGCGGTCATGTCGACCACTGCCAGAGAACCTGGAAAATACACCCATCAGTATACGGATGTTTAGGGGATATTAGCTTTCCTGTTTGATGTTTCGGGGCTTGTTGCTGTTATTGCCAAGCTCAGCTGGCAAGACGGACTGTATCAAGTCAGTTGAATGAGTTGCAGGATATGCCCGTGATGATTCAGTTTTTATTGTTCCCATTTGGATGAAATGCACAAACACACACACCCCGACAATGCCTATAAAAAGTATTTACCTCCCTTGGATGTTTCACCCGTTTGTTGCTTTGATACATGAAATCATGGTCAATATAATATGTCTTTTTTGACAGAAATTTGCCAAAATGTTTTATTTAATATCAAAGTGAATTTTTTTTACAAAATAATATAAATTACTAAAGAATATATAAGGTAAAGCATAAATATTCACCCCCTTCAGGTCAGTATTTAGTACATGCACCTTTGGCTGCCATCACAGAAATGAGTCTGTGTGGATATGTCTCAATCAGGCTGGCACATCTGGACACTGAAATTTTGCTCCATTCTTCCTTGCAAAACAGCTCAAGCTCTGTCAGGTTGCTCAGAGATTGGCCAAGTCCAGCCACAAATTCTCGATTGGATTTAGATCTGGGCTTTGACTTGGCCACTCCAGAACATTCACCTTGTTGTCTTTGAACCATTTCTATGTATGTTTTGCTGTATGCTTGGGGTCGTTGTCTTGCTGGAAAATAAATCTGCTCCCAAGTCGTAGTTCTCTTGCAGACTGAGTCAGATTATCCTCCAGGATTTGGCAATATTTTTCTGCATTCATGTTCCCCTCTACCTTTACATGCCTTCCATGGCCTTCTGCTCAGAAGCATCCCCAGAGCATGATGCTGCCACCACCATGCTTCACGGTGGAGATGTGCAGTATTTGGTGTTTCGCCAAACATAGCGTCAAGTCTGATGGCCAAAAAGCTCAATTTTCGTCTCATCAGACCAAAGAACCTTCTTCCAATTGACATGGGGGTCTCCCACACGCCTTTGTGCGAATTCCAGGCGAGATTTCATAAGAGCTTTTTTTAACAGTGGCTGTCTCTTAGCCACTCTCCCATACGGCTTTGACTGGTGAAGAACCCGGGCAACAGTGGTTGAATGTACAGTCTCTCCCATCTGAGCCACTGAAGCTTTTAACTCCTTCAGAGTGGTCGTAGATGTCTTGGTGGCCTCCCTCACCGGTCTTCTTCTTGCCCGTTCACTCAGTTTGTGAGGACGGACAGCTCTAGGCAGATTTGAACAAGTGCCATACTCCTTCCATTTCTTAATGATGGATTTAACTGAACTCCGTGGGATGTCCAGAGAGTTGGAAATCTTTTTGTAGCCATCTCCTGACTTCTCAATGATCTTTTCTCTGAGTTGCTTGGAGTGTTCTTTTGTCTTCATGTTGCAATTGTAGTAAGGATACTGATGAACTAGAGACTGGACGAAAGGGGGTGAATGATTATGCAAACACTTATTTTACACTCGAAGTTCGTAGTTTTTAGTTCGTAAAAATCTGTTTTCACTCTGACATGAAAGAGTCAAATTCTTGTCAAAAAAGACAAATTATACTGACCATGATTTCATGTACAAAAGCAACAAAAGGGGAAAACATCCAAGGGGGTGAATACTTTTTATAGGCATTGTACATGCTATCTCTGTCCTCTCTTTGGTGTGACCCAGAAACCAGTTGGTGATGGAGTCTTCTGGGAGATGGGGATTTGTTAGTAGGCTTGTGGTAATATGTCTTCCAACCGTGGGGGAGTTTTGACATTTTTGTCTTGTTGCTTGGGAAAATGAGAATAGCACGCAAACACAATGAAATAAATGGTCTACTTCATTGTTAAGATTTTGACATGTTTGAAACAGTTACATTGAATTGGTTTGAATGTGTTTTGGGATTCGCCCTTTAAAAGTGAGTTCATTAATGATGTGCAAGTGGAGGGGGGGGGCATTTGTGTTCTTCCTCGATTACCTTTGACCTTTTCTCAAAGGAACTGCAGAAAAGGACAGAGGAGCTAGCTGGACTATATGAAAAAGCCTATGTATTCCATGCCTGGTCCAGGAGCCCCAAAGAGGCTGCGTGTGTGCGTAGCCAAAAATGTAGCCCTCAATAGCAAGGAGCTCCTCACTTGGCTAAATACATTCCCCCATTCCAATTCCCTCAAACATGGTCTACAGTGCCCCCACCTGTTCATTCACTGAAGTGCACGAGAAACAATAGCTGTATTTCAGAACTGTTTATGAACACATTTTCTCAAAACTGTAAACACACAAACAAAGACTTTTCACTAAAGTCATACATTATGCTCCATACCATATTATCTGTCATTTAAATGCAACTTTTCCCTCAGACTCCCCTCAGATGTTTGAGAATAGAATGTTTGAACCCTAAGACTTTAGCATTTGGAATTATATTATGGACTGTACATTTTGTCTAGAAAGAAGGCTGAAGTGTACAGAAAATACCCAAACCCCACTCTGCTGACCCCCCCTCCCAACCTAGATCTAGACGATCCTGACGATTCCAGCTGCCACCAGGCTGAACCCCTAATCAACCCACCCTGGACTTCTCCTGTCCTGCCAATCTGATCATGCTTGTCACCTAGATCAGGCATTTTAGACTCTGGACACAGCTCATGTGAATTTATTAATTATTAACAATATTCTTAAACATCCCCTACACAGCCACAAGAGGTATGGCCACCCCTTTGAGCCTGGTTCCTCTCTAGGTTTCTTCCTACAATCCGGCCCCCATAGGGAGTTTTTCTTAGCCACCGTGCTTCAATCCTGTTGTTGCGTGCTCACTGGGGTTTTAGGCTGGGTGTTTTTGTAAAAGCCCATTGTGACAACTGCTGATGTAAAAAGGGCTTTATAAATACATTTGATTGATTGATTGATTGAATTGGTCATTGTTGTGGAGGGTTTTATACTTTGATTCAGCAATAATTGATTTATAGCATAATCAGAGGAAACATACATAAGAAGGTTTAGGCTTACATTAAAGCTTATTCTGGCTTAGCCTCCTGTATCTGACCTGGCCCACAGATTTCACAATATATTTTCTGACGGTCTGTATATCTTCATAAATGCCATTATTTTTCTTGACTGGATTATTCTAAACGTAGGAGGTTGTCTTTGACAACCATGTTCACAACGGCTAGTTATAGGCCTTAAATCAAGGTTGTTCTACTACCATTAAATGGTGTCTATGAATTAAATTAAAAGTATAAAAGTCGATGGTTACACTGTACACATTTCATAGAATAAAAATGTTTATAAGAACAACTAAATATTTATTGGAAATTTAGTACATTTGAAATATATATGTAATCTATTTTAAATATGTAATATATTGTAATATTTTTGAAATACAATAGGAGTAAACAACATTGCAGTTTAGAAGGCAGATAAACATAAATAGGCTTGTGAAAATCCCTGACCATTTACCTCTTTGCGACGTAATAAGTACATGCGCAAAAAGACGTAAATCCAACAATTTGTTTCTCGCAGAACTGCGCAAGTGCGAGGTTTAAAAGTATTTTTCGCCGAAATAAAATAGTGTCAGTATGTCACTATCATGTGGTACATTAAGCATTTTCTCGACTTTCTATATACGTTTTGAGAAAATAAGTAATTTTCTACTGCAATTTTACATGTGAGACCTCATCCCCCTATGTACTCTATCGAGGGCGCCTCTTAGTTAAGTCGCGCCTCTTGATTGTAACATCTCTGTGCCCAAATCAGGCACAAGCTCACAATGCTATCCGGGAAAAACAACAGAGCTTAACTGTCGTCAGTTCCGCACGCCATTCCTAGCCTGAAAAGGGGTCGGAACTGTGCGCTGGATAATACAGCATACAAACCGGCGAGTGACAGTTGGAGGAAGCAAGTTGTCTGTTTACCGGACATGCCACAAGACAACATTTAAAGCAGACAAACGTGTCAGTTAATGACTTCGTCATTGGCAGATTCTGTAATTTTGACGGACTAACTGACACGTACACGTCGCGTCTCTACTAAGCCGCGCATACACTGGAATGTACTGACATTTGCCTTTTTGTTGCTAGCTCGCCGAATAGTACATTCAGGACGGAGCCGAGCGCGAACAACCCAGGTAAGATAACCGTTCCCTTCGTAAGACGTATCTTCTGCTTTCGGGTTGCCCTGTCCAAGGGCTAAAGACACACTTCAAAGTAGCTGGTTCATTAAAATAAATGCAGTGTTATGGTTTCGTATCTGGCTAATTAGTTGCTAGCCAGGCCTTTGTTGACAGACCGGTGAATTTTGATAAAAAAATGACTACTTATTTTACCCAAAACATTTTTGTGCTGCAACTGAACTTTTTTTTTTGTTGATGTCAGGTGTTTCAGGATAGCTTGCTATAGTGTCGAAGTTATGTAGACCATTACTCTTGCTCGATAGTTTTAAGGAACCAGCGTTGGTCCAGGTAATACAGGTATGGTGGTTAAATTCTCTAGTCTAGTATCTCACCTGGTAACTCCCTGGGGGTTGTTCACTCCGCGCTGCATCTGTCAGCTGGTGCTTAGTTAGCAAGGCTTATACAAGACTGCATAATGTCGTAGCCTTTCGCTACTCATGGGTATATGATATTAGGGCGACAGAAAGACTTAAATATTATCTTTAACAGGGGACCAGAACGGCATGTATGCATAGCTAGGTACCCAAATATGCTTTTGATTCCGATAAAGTATCTGACTAGATTGATCCATCGTAGCGGCGATGCAAACATGCAACCAACCGCAGGTGTATAGCTTTCTAATACAATTGGGATCCTTAAGTAAACCCCGTCTCTACGAGATACAGGGATGTAGGAGTTGTCAGCGCGAATGTGTTGGGTTGTGTTTACTGCGGGTGGAGTTCTCTTCCGACTTGCCCTATTAGTGTAACAGCGTGTACTTACATTTGTCGAAACCATAATAAGGTCCGCCTTTTCACGTGACTAACTTGGGTACACGGTTTAATCATTTACATGTTAACAAAAGCCTGCGGAGCCCGACATGTAGTCGGAGCCTCAGTCTGGACACTATCATGACGACTACATTCCTTGGTGCGGGATCTGAAGTCGAGATAAATATTGTGGTCTGGTTAAGCCCTCTCCCAGTCTCTGTTCATCTGATAGCGGAACCCCAGTCCCTCTGAGACCTTGACTATTCCTGGTTGTTACTATAGGGACAAACCGGAAACAAGGGACGAAAAGGCTAACTATCCAGTGCTCTATATAAACACTCTTCATCTCTTTATTCTTCCCATCTTTTGGTCTCTTTCTGTCTGTCTCTTTGTTTTGTGCGCTGACGGCGTCTGACGTTGTGTTCCTCTGTTAGTAGGACTGTCTGTTGAGGCAATTTAACCCCTTAAACAGATTCAAATGTATGCAAATGTGTTCAAGCCGGGCCGGTGCTGATTCAGCGCCTGGTTGCCACGTTGCTCTTTTGGCCCAACTGCTTCGCTGTCCGTCTTTTCCAGTGGATGCCTCAGCGTGTCAATTTTCATTAATATGGTAAAAGTTCCTATTAAGGCCACGTACCATATATGCTTGCACCTTTTCTGTAAAAAAAAAACTGCTGTTGCTGTTGATTGTGGAATATCTAGAAGGGAAGACCTTTCACAAACTTAATTGTTGCAACGGTGGCATCCTATTACCGTACCATGCTCGAAGTGCGCTCTTTAAGGGGACCCATTCTTTCACAAATGTTTGTAAAGGCAGACTGCATGGCTAGGTGCTTGATTGTATACATGTGGCAATGGTTAAAAGGTGTGATGCCATAGAAGGGCATCAACCCAGCAGCGGTATTTGCTCCTTTTATACTAGGAGAAGCATGGCAGAGCCCTTCAAAATGACCTCCAGTGTGCTACTAGTGGGCATATTCCTGACCAATCCATCAGACAGACTCCATGAGGGTGACATGGGGGCCCAACGGGCTCTAGTGGGACCTGTGCTCACAGCCCAGCACCGAGCAGCTCCTTTGGCGATCACCAGAGAACACCAGAATTGGCAGGTCCACCATTGGTGCCCCGTTCTCTTCACAGATGAGAGCAGGTTCACACTGAGCACGTGACAGACGTGAAAGAGTCTGGAGACACATGTAGACGTTATGCTGCCTGCAACATCGTCCAGCAGGACCGGTTTGGAGGAGGGTCAGTGAGGTAGGAGGCACCCCCTTGGAGGGTCGCACTGTTCTCCCCGTTTGAGCCAAAGGTACCCTGGCACTTTAATTCAAATGTTCCCTGTTGCTTTGGGGCAGTATCACATAAAGATCTGGCAATCAGATTTGGGCTTAATAGGGGTGTTCACCCTAACCTTTGTCAATATGTAACAACAATATTAGGCCATCTGAATGGTCCACAACCCTCCGATAGTCGAGACCTGGATTATCTCCACTTTAACTGATATATGGTCCCCCACCCTCCGCCTTTGTTCTGGACATAACCGTAGTGGAGGTGTAGTTGTGGCAGACATGCTAGGGCTGGTGTGTGTGTGTGTGTGTGTGTTCCAGGCAGGTGGCCCAGGTATTACGTTGGATATGTTCACCACACCATGAGTTTTCCTCTTCCTCCATTGCTGTCTACACACAACACTTCATCACTTCAGGGTTTAGTAGTAGCTAATTAGCAGGTGTGTGTGCGTGTGTGTGTTAGATTTCAGAATTGTATTTAAATCAATGGATTGCTGTTCATCTGATTGTGTGTGTGGGGGCTGTCACAACAGAGACACTGGATTTAGCCTAATTCACATGAAGAATCGGTTGGAGTACAGTGGCCACTTGAACAGACCGTCTTGGGGCTATATCTTTAGAACAGGTCTCAATTATTCTGATCGTTTTGGTGATATTTTTGTTCTCGAGATTTTCCAAAGAAATGACGTGCAGCCAACCTGCTGAACAGAGGGGCAGCACAGAACTGAGGACTTAATTGATCAGCATGTGAAATATTGTGTCCCCAAGTCCATATTGTGTTGTGGCGTCGTCCAATGTTTTTACTGGACTACCTTCTTCATAACGGCTTAACTATTTGTGTGTGTGTGTGTGTGTGTGTGTACACACACCACGGTTAAGTGAGTCCAGGCACTCAGCAGTGCATCGTGCCAAAGAACTGCTCTCAGCTGTGGTTTGTTGGTTAAATACCACAAGCCCTTGTGTCTTACAGGTGTATGTTTTCATTTTTATGCTGGTCCATGATGCAGGAGTAGCCAGGTGGATGTACCTACGGTCATTTTGTTTCTGTAATTTATTTCTTTACATTTATTTGTGTCTTGTGTTGCTAATCCACCAAGCATTTTAACAGGTTAATGCGCTCTGTCGCTCTGCTTGTTAATGAAATGTAGACCTAAATGTGAATGTGAAACGTGTCTTACTTTGTGTGAATCAGTGGACAAATGGTACTCTGGCCTTCATAAACACCCACACACACACAACCAACCCCTTTGCAATGGTTACTGAGTGAGAGACGTTCTCTCTGAGAGTGAATGTCAGCTTCAGACACATTTCTCTCAGTTCTCAGTGAAGTCTGTGCTTCAGGAACATGTGCACATTTAATATTTTATGTTTTCTGTGTGGGTCAGGGTGCGGGGTCAGGGTGCGGGGTGCTGGGTCAGGGTGCGGGGTGCTGGGTCAGGGTGCGGGGGGCTGGGTCAGGGTGCTGGGTGCTGGGTCAGGGTGCGGGGTGCTGGGTCAGGCTTCAGGGTTTGCTGATTCCACTTAGCTGATTCCATGTTTACAATTTTTTTATTTTTTTTTTACTGCCAATCTCCATTTTTAATTTCCTCATCTTCTGCCTTTCTCCATTTTTTTCCCCCCTCTCATCCCCCATCTCCCTTCTTTCAGGAGTGCTAGGTCTGTATGACAGATGGTATGCTGAGTAAAGCAGCCACTATGGAGATTCCCATCAACCGCAACGGAGATGCTGGGTCGCTAGCCGAGGATGATGGCCTGGAACAGGTGAGTCCCCCCCCCCCACTACTGGTCTCCTGTTTTTCATAATCTCTGCCCTGCTGAATGCCAGACCCTGCCGAGTGGGTCTTCTGAGTGGCACAGTGGGAGTCGGGCACGTCTGGGCAATGTCTGTGGGTTGCCGGTGGGTTCCGTTGCGGTCGCTGACTTGTAAATGCGCTCTCCTCCAAACGTCCAGACGGTGGAGAGTGTTTCCAGGTTCGGCGAACACAGTGATGAGAAGCAGGGTTGGAGAGATTTGTTTCAGAGGGCTTGTCCCAATTTTAGACTTCATTGTTTGCCGCAAATTAGTTTCTGTCTGAAATTGCAAAACAGCAGGTTGTTTTAGGTTTTGTGTTGAGAAAAGCTAGGATCAAGGTGGTTTGGTGTTGAGGACAGCTGGGATCAAGTGGGGTTTGTGTTGAGGACAGCCAGGATCAAGTGGGGTTTGGTGTTGAGGACAGCGGGATCAAGTGGGGTTTGGTGTTGAGGACAGCCAGGATCAAGTGGGGTTTGTGTTGAGGACAGCGGGATCAAGTGGGATTTGGTGTTGAGGACAGCCAGGATCAAGTGGGGTTTGTGTTGAGGACAGCGGGATCAAGTGGGGTTTGGTGTTGAGGACAGCCAGGATCAAGTGGGGTTTGGTGTTGAGGACAGCCAGGATCAAGTGGGGTTTGTGTTGAGGACAGCCAGGATCAAGTGGGGTTTGTGTTGAGGACAGCCAGGATCAAGTGGGGTTTGGTGTTGAGGACAGCCAGGATCAAGTGGGATTTGGTGTTATGGACAGCCAGGTTAAAGTGGGGTTTGGTGTTGAGGACAGCGGGATCAAGTGGGGTTTGGTGTTGAGGACAGCGGGATCAAGTGGGGTTGGCAGCCTGGTTTACGTCTAGATGTATAAGAGCACAGAAAACATACCAGGGCAGAATATTCACTTCTGATTTGTGTCTTATTCACCAACAGTGTTCCTGTTGTGTGGTTTTAAACCTTCAAACTGATATCCGACTCTGTTTCTGAGGGAACAAACTCTGGGATGACACCTGAATCAGTCCCACAGTATCCATGGGAACCTCCACTTCCAAGAACAGGTGACACGTCTTTTTAGGGAGCTTGCATCAGGCTCTGCTTGGCTGTTAGTCTAATCTCTAATCAGAGATAGTGCTTGAACTAGGCGTTAGTCTAACAACAGCAGCGTAGCAAGGTTGGACCTTTTTTTGTTACAATTTCTTTGTATCTGTTCATGTAAATAGCTTTTATTTATTTAGTCTAGAGGTGTTAGTAGAAACTGTGCTGGCATCACATCTTGACGTAAACTGTAAAATGGTGAGTCGTTTTCAACGTGGCCCCCTGGTGAATCATCCATTCTTGTGTAAACTATGGCTTTAAGCTGGCAGAGTAAAACTCCAGTAGCATATTGGCCGAGAATGGAGATAAGAGTGTGTGAAATAAGGTGTGATGGTTGTGTGTGTGTGTTTTCCTGCTGCACACCCTTGAACACACCTAGTTGGGCAAACATACTACCCAGTTTAACAGGGAACGCAGATCCGGGATGGAGGGAGGGGTTCAAGTGAGCGATGGTGGGGGGTGGAAGGGACCGAGCAGTCGGGTGTCGACACAACCAACACAGTTAAGGGAACTGCTCAGTAATATCAGAGCTACATTTTCCCTCGTTTGAAAACTAGCTTGAACAGTAGATAGTCGGGTGTCGACACAACCAACACAGTTAAGGGGACTGCTCAGTAATATCAGAGCTAGGCATCTATAAACAACAGCAACAGTAGATGCGAGTAATGGACTTCTGATACAAGTTGACCAGGATTTCCAACACAAGCAGCCTAGGCCTGTACCTCATTGTACCTCACTGCAGTGTTCCTCACTGTACCTCACTGCAGTGTATTGTGTACTGATGGCCAGTTGTTGAAGCCTTTTGTTTTCTTACTGTTCCCCAGTCACTTCCGGGCAGCCCATAGTTACTGGTCTCTGCTTTGGCTGGTCGATTGTACAGCGGCTCAGCCTAATTAATAACGTCTTAGAGAAAACCTTCCTATGGTGGTTTTCTATGAATCTCACTGTTGGGTAAAGGTGGTTTAGCAGGATGGTGTTTGTCAACTGCACACGTTATTCCAATCAAGTGGTAGAAATCTTGACCTGGCTTGGCACTCCCACTGTTTGGGGATGTTACTGTGGTAAAGCCTGTGGCACACCCACTGTATGGGGATGTTACTGTGGTAAAGCCAGTGGCACTCCCACTG
>JACXGK010011242.1:0-16451 GCA_016801125.1 Novumbra hubbsi
AATCCCACCAAAGTATCATCTACCCTCACAAATCATACCAAAGTATCATCTACCCTCACAAATCCCACCAAAGTATCATCTACCCTCACAAATCCCACCAAAGTATCATCTACCCTCACAAATCATACCAAAGTATCATCTACCCTCACAAATCATACCAAAGTATCATCTACCCTCACAAATCCCACCAAAGTATCATCTACCCTCACAAATCCCACCAAAGTATCATCTACCCTCACAAATCCCACCAAAGTATCATCTACCCTCACAAATCCCACCAAAGTATCATCTACCCTCACAAATCATACCAGTGAAATGCAAATCCAGAGGATGAGAGACAGAAACATACACACATTACAAGTCGGTGAACCAAGGCCGAGCATATAGTAATCTGCATCTTCACCACGCAGGCCTGGAAAAGCAACAGCGAATAAAACCAAGATGTCATTGTGTGAATTGAGCCAAGACCAACAGCTTATATTAATCCGCACAACAGCCGCTATTCAGTGTCCCAGTAGGAGCGTTGATCTGACATCTGGTATGTCTTCAAAATCATTAAGATTATTTTTGAGGGAGCAGCCCAGCGGTTAAAGCATCCGAATAGTAACTGAAAAGGCTTCTAGCTCAAATACCTGATCTGACAAGGTCGATAAACTGGTTGTGATAAACCCCAGCATGGTAGTTAACCCCCAACCATTCCCAGGTCCTGGGGAAAGGGGGCCAATTTAAATAAAATACATCCATGCGAATAAGAGGACCTGACGCTGGATCAGCACACCTAACCCTAACCCTAACCTTAACCTTAACCTTAACCCTAACCCTAGACTCGGGGTACGTTGGGCAACAGATGGGACAAAAACAAGGGTTGGATCAAACCAGAGCCATACCAAAGGGTTAGTTCCCTCAGAGCGAGGACAGCGAGCGTGTCAGACAGAATATGGAGCGTGATTTAAAGGAAGGTACCATAAAGTGCTCTGTGCTCACCCTGCCGCCGTATTGCAGCATGGGAGCGGGCAGGACTCGCCCCGTCACGTGGGCCATCTCGTCGCGAACCTTGAACTGGAACTCCTGCACGAACGGGTCCGCCTCGTAGTTGGCACTGCGCACCTGCCGGAGAGAGAAGGGGCCGTCCAGGGGGGTCAGATGACATCCTATCACCCTGCATGTTTCTGAGGGCTTGTCATCAGTATTCAGCCCCGCAGGGGCTGGTGCACCTCAGTAGGAAGCCCTGCAATTGTTTGATTTTGGCGGACCAGTGGGACCAGAAAAATCGATCAGTCCAGCATTAATAGTGAAACTATTTTTTCCAACAAAGCAATTCCATTTCTTTGTGTGTGTGCCTTTTGCATGTTTCAGGCACATGAAACATGTGGCACGCACACAAAATAAGTTCATGTCCCATTCTACCTGATGCAACATCCTGGAAATAACTTTCCTGGCGTCTTCAAAACACTGTCAAACTTTGTACTTCGTCTCGCATTTTCACCACAGATATTCCACCCACACACTGACTCAGATCCTATTCGCTGACGGGTTCCCATGCACTGGAGAGAAACACCGTTTTCCCCCCCATCTCTGGTGGCATCCTTTCAGCAGGAAGTCAGCTCGTCTGCCAGGTGGGAGATGGGGGAGTCTAATAAGGTGACAACAGCAGCAGGCCCTCAGTGAGCAGTTATCTGATTGGCTGATGGCGTAGACAACCCATGTCTCATTCTTCAAACTGTATCCAACCGGGTGCTGCTGACTGTCTGCCTCCAGGACACAACAAAGCCATATCCACTCCGGTTCATTACGTGGATTTCCTGAGTTTATTGAAATTTGTTAAGTGTGCTGATATGAGATTGGTTTAGCCGTTAAGATGATAAGGAACAAGATGGGGGACCTGATCCGATTGGTGGGCACAAGCCCTTATGTGAGCGGAAACTCACTTTTGGCAAAAGCACACTTTCTTATCGAAGACATTTTAATAATACTAATGTCATATAGAAATGAATAGCATCAGGTCACCAGGCGTCAGGGACTCACCAGCCTGCTGATCTCCTCCTGTCTGTCCGGGGCAGAACGAGCCGTGGCTTTGATCATGGTGGACGTCTGATTATCAGTCAGCTTCTTGATGCACCGCTGTCCTGCTACGATGTTACACACCTTCAGGGAGAAAACACCCGACCGCTTGCTGTTAACACAAATGATCTTCTCAATACGCACATGAAGCAACCAGACTGGGTTTAACGTCACTAGAAGACTCAGTGCTCCCATGTGTCTCACCTCCAGGGGTAGGTAGGTGTGCTTCTGTTCCTGGCCCACCTGAAGGCAGGGGAGGTGGGGGTATTTCAGCTGGAGATCGTACTTCTGCTTGAAGTACTGGGCCACTGTGCGCTCCACAGTTTGACCGTTTTCCAATTGCAGAGGGAACCTGATACGATGAATGAGACTAGTCAACAACTAATTATAAACACAGAGGCTGAGCTATTATCTTCCACCTGGGCCAGCTGAACCATTAGGTATTCGGTTTTCCAGAAAGGATTGGAAATCAAAAGGGTTTTGATTGGATTCCTCTGATCACCAAGAATGATATAGGGGTTTACACGAAGTCTAGGGGTTAAATAATTTATCCCGTAAGCAAAAATTTGCCATATTAAATCCCTGATGTGTTAAGGCGAGTGTAGGGCCCTTGAACAAAAGAATTACCCAAACTGCACCAATCATTTTGGTAGCCCCCCCCACACCCCCAAACTAAACTAAACTAAAGAATCCCTGTGTGCATAATGTAAGAACATCCCTTTCCCTCTTACAAAGCAGAAGAATCTGCACATCAACAACTGCAGGCATTCGAGTTCTGGTGACCAGCCGACCGGCCACTGACATTTTGTGGTTCTGGTGAATGTATACTCTTACACCTCCCACCATATCCCTCCCATGCCCGTGGCTTCCTCCACCATCTCCCTGGCCTCTCCAACCACCGGACCCCGCCCTGGCCCCGGGTCTCTCAGACCCGACTCACGTCTGGTGGCTGGCCGGGCGCCGGGTGACGTTGCAGACGCGGTACTTCCTCCGCATGCTTCCACAGTGGGTCACCTCCACCTTCAGACCTGGACAGAGACGGCGTTTAGGGACACGGCGGGGCCAAAGAGTACTGGGTCAAGGGCGTGGGCCGACCAACCCCACCCACCTTTGATTTCTTTGGTGAATTTGACCCGATGGGAGTCCGTGAGAGGTCGGGGCTGCTCGTCTATGTTGTGAATGTCCAGGACCTCACACATGAACTGGATCACCGGCTGGGCTTTGTAGAAGGCCGTGGCAGACACTGCAGGACACAGACCACAACATATTACTCGAATGACCAATCAATGGCCCATATCTGATTCCTGCAGCAAGATGTGGACTGATCTATACTAATACAAGTGACCCCCACTGGTGGAGCCAGCCACTTGCTAGAGGTTAGAGGGATGTCTGCCATGGGCACGGCAGAAGCAGATATCTGAGATGACAAGCAGCAGAGGTGACAGACACGAGGGCTCTGATCGCCACAAACAGGAAATTGCACGAGCAATACAGCCTGTTCCATGCTTGTTTGATGCATGTTGCTTGTGACCATGCTGCAAATATACTATTTGGTGTGTGAAAATGTACATTTCACACACCAAGACTATTTCACTTCAGAGCCTTGCTGTTGTAATTCCTGCAGAATGTGGTTTGGCATCGTCTTGCAGAAACAAGCAAGGCCAACCCTGAATAAAACGTAATCTGGGTGCCAGCATATGTTGCGCCAAAACTTGTATATATAGTTTAACATTAATGGTGCATTCACAAATATGCAAGTCACCCATGCCATGAGCACTAATGCACCCCCATACCATCTGGCTTGCTGGGTTCGGACACTAACGCGGGGCTAGCTGGGTTCAGACAGTAACGCAGGGCTAGCTGGGTTCAGACAGTAACGCGGGGCTAGCTGGGTTCGGACAGTAACGCGGGGCTAGCTGGGTTCGGACAGTAACGCGGGGCTAGCTGGTTTCGGACAGTAACCCGGGGCTTGCTGGGTTTGGACAGTAACAAGGTAGACACATGATGTAAATACAAATAGCAGCTAAATGGTTAACGGTGCAGAACAAGCCCCACCTGGCACAACCGCCATTTGTTTTGAGGAAGCTGGTTGTTTACTGGAAGTTGCAGTCATGACCATGGCCCTGCTGGCAGAACCATAATGGGCAGTAACTAAGAAGGTGGCCAACCAGTAACCATCAAGGAATTTGAACAGGGACATTTATGGCTGCTCGCATTTCAATGCCCGTATATTATTGAAAGGCCATCTGGCTCTCTAAACGCAGCAGGCTAGTACATTCTCCTCAGGCTAATCAGAATATTCCATGAAGTAATTTTTTTATATTATAATTGTTCATGTCATTGCACGTTCAGACAAGCAAAGTCTACATTATGCTTGCACAACTATTTTCTTTCAGCTGACCTGTACCAGTGTTAGTGTGAAGGCGTGAATTGTGTTTCATCCTCACCGTCAATGTTGAGCATCATCTTCCACATGGCGGGGCGTACAGACTGGTGGAAACCAAACCATACCTCCCTCCCCCCTCCCAGAGGGTGGTCGTACCCCTCTGGAGCGGAGAAAAAAGAGCGACCCACTGGCGTGTACCTGGAAGAAAGGAGGGGGAGGGAAAAGCAGTAAAGAATTAGACCACTGATACAGAAAGACAGTTTTTGGTCAGTATTGGCTGGGCTTCGTTTATTAAGGTCAGGCAAAATGCCAGAACAGCGGCTATATTTGGTTGGAATATCTTCATTGTACTGCCATGAATACAACCAATGGCAACACTACCAGTAACTACAGTCTTGCGTTATCTTAAAGCATTCATGCTATTGATTATTGTAGCTAATAAATCATCCCTCCAAACAATTACATTTTTTCATACATTTTTCATGCGCCCTGATATTCCACAATATTCCGGGATGCCGGCCGTCCGGGCAACGGCAATGACTCACTTCATGGAGGGCAGATGTCTGAGCACCACGTCTACGGCATGGACAGGGTTGGTGCTGATGGGCTTGTCCAGCTCCAGGGGCTCTGGGATGCTGCGGCCCGTCAGGACCTCGTGAAGCATGTGCCAGCTCACCAGGGAAACAAACTTGATGGAGACCTTAAAGGGCCGGTCCTTGCCCCCCTCGCCCGGCAGAGTGACGTCCAGGTCCACCTGTGCGAAGGAAGGCATGTGGGGGTGAGTGTGCCGGTGGTGTGTTTTGATTCTTTCCATTACTGGAGCGTTGGGGCACTGTGTGTGAAGGTTTGTTAGGGATGGTAGATGCCAGGTATACTTAGATGACACAATACAATATGGATCATGAATCAATACTATTCAATTGTTATGCAACGGTCCAAAAATGTTATCCATCGTGTCTGCTGCAAAGGACCTAGTGTGTGTTTGTGCATGCTTTTGTATTGTTGTACTCGTTGAGGATCCTTAATGTAATCCAAGGTGAATCATGACTAGTGAGAACAAATGGCTTTTATAGGCATAGGGTTAATGCAAGGGTTCTAATGGGGGTAAAGGTCAGAACTAGGGTTAGTTGGTAGGGGTAAGGTTTTGGACCTGGGGTTAGATTTGGGGCTTTTAAGGTCTTAAGGGGAAAAAAAGACTTTGGTCCACAAAAGGTTCTCACATGTAAGGTACAACAAGCAACAGTAATTCATCCATCTTACTCCTGCGGTGGCCACAGGCAGTGGGTTGGCCGTGTATAAGCTCCTCTTCCCATCGTAGACTGGACGGCGATCCCCAAAGATGGTCACCTTGAAGTGCTGCACCATGGAGTCCACCACCTCCCTGAGGAACACGGGACCAGGGTCAGCCTACTCAGCACAGCCCAGGGGACGGCAACAACCACCCACTCAGCCCTGCTAGGCCCACCTGTTGACCCGTCGGGGGCACTTCTCAGGCTTGATGTCCACCTCGTAGAGGTACACGTCCATCTTGGGGATCTCCACCTGGAAGCAGTTGGCCAGTAGCTTGATGGGCTTCCCCATGGTGCCATAGCCAGGCCGCCGTGGAACAGTGAACAGGGACTGGGCCCCAACGGCTCCTAGACACAGAGAGAGGGAGAGAAGTATGATGCAAATAATTATAAGCACATGTTTCAACCTACTCCAACCTCAGTGAACACAATGTACTGAGAAAAAGCCAAATCGGATTTCTACCAAATTGTCACACATGCCACATCTACACCCTCCACACACTTGCAGACAAACATGTAAACCAGAACAAAATAATAAACAAAGTGGCTTCTTCACTCAAAGACATGGTGTTCAACAGCAATTTGAGTCCCTATTTATTTAATGAATCAGCAGCACCCGGCATTACTTTAAATAAAACCGAGATTAAGGCCTTTTTTTGTAGATGATCTCTCAAATACCAACAAGGAACAACAACAACCACTAGGCCACCTGCACTCATTCTGTCAAACATGGGCCATGACAGTTACCACAAAAAAGCCCAGAATTATGATAATCCAGAAAAGGTCCAGTTGTCATGGAAACAGATACACCTTTACCTTAGGACACACAAACATTGAGCATGCACATACATACACATACCTTGGTCTCAAAACAAGTTCCACAGATGACTTTAATATGGCTGTGAATGAGCTGAGAGACAAGGCAAGGAAGGCTTTTCATGCCATTAAAAGGTCTGTACTATTCACCATACCACCGAAAACATGGTAAAACATTTTCAAATCATTTATAGAACTAATTGCACTGTATGGCAGTGAGGTGTGGGGTCCCCTTATAAATCAGGACTTTGACAAATGGGATAAACACCCAACAGAAATTTCACACCATGAACTCTGTAAAAACATTCACAGAGAAAAACTCCAAACAATCCTTGCAGAGCTGAATTAGGCCAATTTACTACCAAGCTGTAAAAAGCAAAGAGAACACAGAGTCCCCCAAAACAGCTAGTTCTGAGGCTTAGTTCACTTAACCACAACAGAGCTAGAAGGGATCAAGACAGCAGTACTTATGCAATCTGGCCCAACCAAATCAGAACCAAACAAAGAGAAAACTATATTAATCATTGGAGAAATGTAACAAAAACACAAAGTAAACTTGAAAGCAATTTGGATCTAAATTGACAGTACACAGTGGCAGAGTACCTGAACACTGTGTGACCAAACACTAGGAAAGACATTGACGAAGCACAAGCTCAGCGAGCACAACCTAGCCATACGAACAGGCAGACAGACCTGCCTGCCCAGAGAGAAGAGGGTATGCACACTCTGCCCTCAGAAAGAGTTAAAAACAGAGCTGCGCTTTGTACTACATTGTGACCAATATAAAGACCTTAGAGACAATATATTACCCAAAACACATAAGAAATATATAGAATTTAAAAGCCTACCAGACAAAGACAAAATGCCCAACTTACTAAGAGAAAAACCCAACTGCTCACTTTTGACAGCAACATTACGTAACAACCGGCCGTTGTTCAGGCCAACAGTAAGGCATCCTGAGACCATTCATGGGTGGGGTTGTTTCTCAGCTAAGAAAGCGGGTTCACTCGCAATTTAGCCTAAGAACACAGCCATGAATAAAGAATGGTACCAAAACATTCTCAGAAAGCAACTTCTCCCAACCATCCAAGAACAGTTTGGTGATGATGCTTTTTCCAGCATGATGGAACATCTTGCCGCAAGTCAAAAGTGATAACTAAGTGGCTCAGGGAACAAAACATCGACATTTTGGGTCCATGGCCAGGAAAACCCAGACCTTAATCTCATTGAGAACTTGTGGTAAATCCATAAGAAGCAGGTGGACAAACAAACAAAAAAAATATTGTGACAAACGCCAAGCATTGATTATGCAAGAATGGTCTGCTTTCAGTCAGGATGTGGCCCAGAAGTTAATTGACAGCATGCCATGGCAAATTGCAGATGTCTTGAAGAAGAAGGATCAACACTGCAAATTTTGAGTCTCTGCATGCACTTAATGTAATTGTCAATAATAGCCTTTGACATGAAATGCTTGTAATTATACCTCATATACCTCAAAAAGATCTAAAAACACTGCAGCAGTAAACTTTGTGAAAAACAATACTTGTGTCAATCTCAAAACTTTTGTCCACCGCTGTGTACATGTATTTACCCAGTATACTTTGATGAAATATTTTCTTTTAATATCATTCATTATGTTAATATAATAATTATCATTACAGTGGTTGTCATTTTATTCTTTATTGTTGTATTGATAGAGAGTGAGAAGACAATAAAGGGATAGAGAGTGAGAAGACAATGAAGGGATAGAGAGTGAGAAGACAATGAAGGGATAGAGAGTGAGAAGACAATGAAGGGATAGAGAGTGAGAAGACAATGAAGGGATAGAGAGTGAGAAGACAATAAAGGGATAGAGAGTGAGAAGACAATAAAGTGATAGAGAGTGAGAAGACAATAAAGTGATAGAGAGTGAGAAGACAATGAAGGGATAGAGAGTGAGAAGACAATAATGGGATAGAGAGTGAGAAGACAATAAAGTGATAGAGAGTGAGAAGACAATGAAGGGATAGAGAGTGAGAAGACAATAAAGGGATAGAGAGTGAGAAGACAATAAAGTGATAGAGAGTGAGAAGACAATAAAGGGATAGAGAGTGAGAAGACAATAAAGTGATAGAGAGTGAGAAGACAATAAAGTGATAGAGAGTGAGAAGACAATAAAGTGATAGAGAGTGAGAAGACAACTGCCTATCAGCTCCATTCCAGGTACACCTGAGCAGTTTCAGGAAAAGGTTTAGTCAGTTGCTAAGCTGGTCACTAACCATGACGTTGGGCAGACATTACTTTTTGTCTGGATGTCAACAAGATCGAGACGAGTCACGGCGGCTAAATACATCTTCAGGAACCAACATGTCCAAGTACAATTAACATCAACGTAACCTCCGGGGCAACGTAAAGGTTAGGCTTCAGTACAAAGAATGAAACCCCACTACAGACACAAACACTCAGACACGTGTGTGTGTGTGTGTGTGTGTGTGTGGGGGGGTCTCTTTGTGTGCATGCGTTGCTCTGTGTCATACACAGACCCACCCCCAGAGACGGCATGTCTAAGGACTGAGTCACCTCAATACAGCAGACTGGAGTCGTGTTAAGCGGAGCCTGATGTGACACACACTCCTCATGGAGCCTGATGTGACACACACTCCTCATGGAGCCTGATGTGACACACACTCCTCATGGAGCCTGATGTGACACACACTCCTCATGGAGCCTGAGCCAAAGCCTGCCTATCATTACCAGACTCCTGATTGGGAACAACTGAGGGCTGCACGGGTGTAGCCTAACCTCTTCAGCCACGCTGTGGTTCCGCTCGGAGCCACGGGGAAGGCATTTCATTGTGCTGAACGACACGCTAACTGAGATTTGGAGAACCGGCCAGCATTGTATTTGTCATAAAAGTGGCATGTACACTTATTACTCCCACTCAACACTAATCCACACAGACACGCTTCAAAATTGTCAAAGAGAAGAAAGTGAACTATAGTTTCCCCTAAGAATAGTTTTGGTTCTCTCCACCATCAAACAGCCCCAGTGTGTCACGGATGAATATGTATCCCGGCTAAGAATGATTCACCTATTGAGTCACGGTGAGACTATTTCAGTGGGAGTTGGTTCGTTCAGGGCACCAGCAAAACAAAATAAAAACCAAAGCAGCAAATGGGTCTGATACGTGAGTGAACGTGGGCTTTTTTAGTCTTTCAGATGCTGTAGGTTTTACTGTTCTCTCCCTTCCCGTATTGGTCACCTGGAGAGATACAGGCTCACATTACAGGGGGACATTGCGGACACGACAGAACATTGGATCAAAATCACCGGGCCAGACTTTTCTAGTCCACTGGCCATGTCGTACCAGTCTCTCAGAACATGATCATACCTCTCTAGCATATACAAGGGCACCACCTAGTGTTCACCGGAAAACTGCAGTGCCAACATCACCAACACACATCAGCACTTTGTCTACTTTAGTAAGGGAAAAATCTCCAGCAAGCCAGGTTGAAGCTCAATCTCAAACCTCCCGAAGTAAGTTTACACTACTGTATTGACGAATGACAGGTACTAGGATATCAGAGAGCTAAACAGCCAGCTTGCTGGTTAAGATTTAGAAAATTAATCATTTCAACAAGCCACTTGACGACGAGTGAAACAAGATGTTCAAGACAGTCTCACTTAACACAATTGTATCTTATGGATCGATTTACAACCCACTCATTTATTGGCAGATGGTAAAAATAGCCATTTGGCTGGTGTAGAATGTTGTTCTGAAATCTCGGCACACAAGGTTAAAGATTTTTAGTAAATTAGTTTCAGCTGAATTGTTAGAACAGCATCCTGTCAGCTGAGTAACAATGTTTCTGTGATAAATTAAACTACTAGCCTAGTTCAGTATTAGCATCAGCGAATAAAACATAAAAGGTTAACATTATAGATGGAGATTACATACTATACTGATATAATGGTGCCTATATGATGTCCGACCATAAAAGGCATTAGATTCTGCAGTGAATTTCACCATTGGCTACAAACATGTATATTCTAATTTTACCTTTAAATAATGTTTTATTTTAATAAGTGAAATACTTCTTAATCTAAGTTTAAATGTCCTTTTATCAATCTTTAGCATTTGCAATTACTTTTTACAGAATATCGCCAGAAGATATTAGCCATCGGTCACTGATCTAGGATTAAAAATAAAAACATCAGCAGAAAATAAATGATCAGTAATTCTCTAATTGGGTGTGCAGTTCCAGGTCAGTTGAGGCTACACCTTAGAGGGTAAACAAAACAGGGACAAGGGGAGAGAGAGAGACTACAGACCGGCCCCTTTACGATGGGAATTATCCACCGGCAGAGGGGAGTATGAAAGCCTCCCACGGACACACGTGTGCACATGCTGACACACACACAGTAGTTCCTGAGCCGTGGCAGAGGGAGGTGGGCTGGGAGGTGGGCTGGGAGGAGGAGGAAGGAAAGGAAGTAGGATGGGCTGAATGAGAGGTGCTGTTCATATCCGCTCAGCCTCCTCGAAAAGGGAGGCATGATATACCGCTAGCCCCCGCGCTGCGTGACTCACCCACCACACACACCTTCGGAAGGGATCGTGTGCGCGATCTACCTAATATGCCCTTTGCCAAAACCCACGCGAGCCCGACGGTGGACGAAACGCTGGAGTGGCTGCAACGTCACCATCCTGCCAGGCAGAGCACAGACCCAGCGAGTCCGCGTGGGGGGAGGAAAGAAGAACACTGCAAGGAGATTGCGTCAGAGCAGTTAAACTGGGCTTCCCTCTACCACAGAGAGACGTCAGACAGGCCCACACACACACACACACACACACACACACAGTATCAGATAAGCAAAACACTCGGCAATAAACTTGGCAGTAACTCAACACCTCCAAGCTTCCGTACAAACAAACTCCCTGGTGTCTTTCTCCTTCAGACCTTCAAACAGACCGATGGAACCACAAGCCCATAGAGGGCTGTCCCTGTCCCTGTGCCCTCTCCCTGTGCCCTGTCCCTGTCCCTGAGCCCTGTGCCGGTGCCCTGCCCCGGTGCCCTGCCCCCGTGCCCTGCCCCGGTGCCCTGCCCCCGTGCCCTCTCCCGGTGCCCTGCCCCGGTGCCCTGCCCCGGTGCCCTGCCCCGGTGCCCTGTGCCCTGTCCCGGTGCCCTGTGCCCTGTGCCCTGTCCCGGTACCCTGCCCCGGTGCCCTGCCCCGGCGCCCTCTCCCTGTGCCCTCTCCCTGTGCCCTGCCCCCGTGCCCTGCCCCCGTGCCCTGTCCCGGTGCTTGCTAAACCATCCTCACATGCGTCCCCGACACTTCAGCATTCTTGTCAAGCCCACACAAACACGGCCTGGTATCCTTCCATCCCCTGCCCTTTCAAATCATCTGAGACCCTCTGAGTCAAAACAAGCACAAGCACGCCCTTGGGAGGAGGGAGGGCCGTGGATGCCAGGGGCAGGGATGTGGGAGGAGGGGGCAGGGATGACTACTACAGTGCGCGGCTCCACCCACACTACAGGCCACTGTGACCATGCCCTCCGGTCAGCCGCTAGCCAGGCCCTTGGGAGCGGACCGGAAGCCCACCAACCACCTGGGGCCATTCGGCATCACCAACAGCTGGCTCCGTCCTGTTCACCCGTCTGGTTTCCCAGCGCGTCAACGGATGCGTGGCGGGGCCGTAAGGAACAGCCGTTGCTTTTAATCAGCCATTACCAGTCAGCTTCAACCTTAGAACACGCACATGCAATTTAAACAACTTTGCGGAAAAAACTACGACAACATTTTCACACGTGTTAAAAAGTCCCATTCCAAAACAGCGGCCGCAGGCTCACCACCCTTGCCCACAGGCTGTTGATCGTTGACTGCTAGCTTAAGAGGCCCGGGGCCTGCTGGGTTTCTGTTCCACCTCACTAATAGCCCCCACCTACTATGGAAACGGCTTTGAGTTGCAGAGTTGAATAGAGACGCAAGTGACGCTAGAGACAAGAATTCCAACCACACAGTTCCTACGAACTCAGTCTACGGAGGTAGAAACGGATCCCCCAAAACGTCGACCCGCCCAGACGCAGCAACGCTGTGAGGCCTAAGCTGCACGCCACAATTGGCACTCAGGAAACTGGTCCGCACGCGAGCCGTGGGTCTATATGCCTCCGCAGGAACGAGACTGACAGCCATGATCGATGGCTCACTCAGAAAGCCCACGTGGAGTCCTCTTACCAGCACCGTTTAGCCTTGACCGAGGGCGCAGATTCAAAGAAAGCTGCACATCGGGGGCGGGGTGGTTGGAGGAAGATTACAGGGAGGATGTGTTCCACGAACAGGAACATGCAGGCTCCTCCTCCACAACCCTCCGCCTGACTTTCTGCCGTCGACGTCGTCTCACTTCCTGACTCAATTAACGTCTCGTTCCGGACAACAGGAAAAACAGAGGACGTTCGCAGGGGAAGGTTCATTAAAACGCAGCGCTTCAGGCTGCCCTTCGCCGTTTGGTGCCTAATGAACGTGACCCTGATATCCCAAACACGCAGCCTGGGGATGTGGGCAGGGAGGCACAGCAGAACTGACCGTGTGAGGACAACGTCTCCGCCAAACTGGAAAGGAGGTGGGCAAAGCAAAACACTGTTTTACTGAGTGACTATGCAAGGTTCCACCTTACAACAAGTCTTTTATGAGCCGGCCAGTGTTGGCCTCAGCTTGACTCACATGTAGGTCGGATGCATCTTAATGCAGATAAGTGAAAAACTATAGACTATAGACTAGCCACAAGCCAGGCTAGAGACTACAGACCAGACATCCTTAAATGCTGTGGAAAGACCCTCACCAAGGTTATGTTTAGTAGACAAAAAACACAAACAGGAATTTAGCCCATGAAAGCCAATAATGAATCCTATTAAAATGAGCGTTTGCTAAGCTCACATTACATTACACATCACGTATGGGGCCTTCAACCTGGTCTTCTGCTGCTTCCCCAATTACTTGCAGAACACGCAGAAACACACACACACACACACACCTATACCTGCGAGGACCTTGACACAGGACCTAGGAAATGAGTGTAACCCTTTCTGGGTGTAGCAGCAGGGGAATATACAATCTAATAATATATTAGAGCAGTAGAAGACTACGCTACGCTAAGATATCACTTCAAAACCTCAACAAACGCAAAGAGAAAAAAATATATCAATTAACTATGTTTTAAAACCAATTGTTACTAGGTAGAATATAGGACACATTACCTCATTTTGAACCATATTTTGTAGTAGCAATCTTTTGGACCGTGGCCTTCTGACCAATTTCTGATTCAAATTTGAATATGTTGAGATTGCAGGATTAAATGTGATATAATAAAGAGATGTCAGGATTGGACATGGTATTTGTTTTTATGTTAATTAATTAATTAATCGTGTTAATTATAATTCGCTCTTCCTTCTAATGGTGAGCAAAGGTGAATAGAAGAAAGCATATTATACAAACACACTTCAAAAGATTAAAATGATATTACATCTTAATATTACACCCCTGTGGGGCTGCACAAGCTAAACCGAAATTTGAGAAATCATTGAATAATATCAGTGAATATAATTTAGAAATGTAGAAAGAGCATTAACTCAATGTAGCATTAACTCATTTTCAATGCAAACGTACATTTGATTGTACCAATTCAACTTCTATCAATAGAACTAGGCCTTATTAGACCTACAGGTAAGCAACGTTTCAAATACAAATGCAGTACCTTTAATATAATGATATTCAAGTTATTCCTACAGTTTGTGAAGGTGAAAAGCAACCATTCTTTCATGGATAATTCACCCCTATAAATACATACAGAAATAATTGAATAGATCATTTGTAAATCCAATATAACTTTGTGGCATAGTGGGTGTG
The DNA here is from genome assembly GCA_016801125.1 of Novumbra hubbsi. NCBI lineage: Eukaryota > Metazoa > Chordata > Actinopteri > Esociformes > Umbridae > Novumbra > Novumbra hubbsi. The sequence continues at coordinate 14,434 of JACXGK010011242.1, forward strand.
CCAAATTGGGAAAAAATATGTATTCCCAATTAAGGGCCAGCCCCAGAATTGACTTTCCTTAAGAGTATTCTGACCAACATTGGGCCTAAAGCTAGAAGAACTTAGTTTCTGCGGTTAAGTGTATGTTAACACATGCACAGCTTAACTGGTTAGCAGACTTTATTTTAGGGCCAGCTGGACATGCTCTGGAGGAGGGTGGATACATGGGAAAGAAATGCTTGTGTGGCGAACACTGATTAAGACAGCTCCATGCAATCCAAACATCAGAGTGGGGGAGAAGTGATCTAAGATTCTTTACAAGTATCTCAGAAACCCCTGGTATATTCATGCATAGCCATTTCTACTGTCAATAAAAAATTGTGTGAAAAACTAAAACAACATCCAGTGGGTGCTGCAGTTTTGAGGCAGAAAAACTTCTTGTTACTGAACGGTCCAAAAATTGACCGTCCACAGCGTGGTGAGGCCTTTGATGAAACGTCCACAGCATAGTGTTTTTGGCCATAGGACGTCTTGCTAGGTGTTTTAAGCAATTTGCTTGTGAGGAACGTGAGGAACGTCCGAAAGGACCTCTCAGTGAAGGTTGGCCGTCAGGGTCCGGTCCACACAAGCATAGAGTTACAGGCTCGCGAGCGAAAACACACACACACACACACACACACACACACACACACAGCTGTTGTGTGTCTAATCCGGAGGCCCGGGCTGGGAACGGGGCGAGCACTCCGTGGCGGGGCACAATGGCGTCAGTCACAGCAGGCCACCCAGACAACACAGAGGGTGGCGGAGTGGCGTGGTTCAGTACATCTTTGAGGAGGAGCAGAAGTAGCTGTGTGTTCTGGGACCACGGGAGCCACAGCCAAGGGCCGGCCAATGCCGCGTGCGTGGAGAGGCAGCATAAGGCAGGCTGACCGTGACGGACAGAGGCCAGGGGAGTCCCGGCTTGGGAGTCCCTCCGGGGCAGGTTAAATGGAGCTGTGTATCCTTGTGGGGAGGAGGATACAATAACACATGTCTCACGGACACCAAGACCCCCGGCTAGAGTACACAGGTGAATTAGGGTAAAGGTTGTCGGTTCGCTTTCAAACACAACAAGGTGAAAAACCTGTCAGTGTTCTCCTGAGTAAGGAGCTTTGCCCTGTAAGAAGTGGCAGCAGAATGCAAGCAGAGCGGATTGAAATCATGTCGGAGTGGGAGCTGTACTGCTCTTACGTGCCCACGCTCAACTTAACAGTTTGCTTCCCATATCACTCAAAATCTTCTAAAGGCTATAACCTGCTATTGCATGTGTCGGTCATCAGAGCCAACACACACACACACACACACACACACACACAAAATAGCTAAAATATAGGGAAGCTCATTTTAGTGGATATATTCTCTCATTGTGCGTCAACAACAGTTAAGTGTTCAACACCGATCCTGACCTACAATTACGTAATTGCAGTGGTGGTCTATTCATCGGATATTCACTCATCCACAACTGTACATGCCCATCGTTCAATAGCATCGAACAAAAGATGAACAGAATAAAAAAGAAAAAAAACATCTCACAATCGGGAAAAAACATGTTTTCCGTCATCAAAGGCATGTGAATAAACTACATGGCCTCTACTCACCATGCAAGAGTTCCTCGCTATCAACAAGCTTTTCCAGGTAATTCCACACCCACTACAAATTGTTCAGACCTCAACTGGAGGTTTCATGATGTCATCTGCACTCTCAAGGATGTTTTTTTTAATAATGAATTACAACAACACTTATTAGGTCAACTCTAAATATTATTAATCAAAGGAGTAATGAAATGAATACATTATGATGTTATCTAGAACTTTGTCATAGGGCTCAGTATGATTAATACCTTTTATGAATATACACTGTTGACTCAATCAACCACTGACTGTCTTGAACTCAGGGTTTCACTGTCCATCCGCATGCCAAGGTTTCACATGCCACCCTAACGTATCTCTCCACCCTTCGTCTCTCCGACCCCTCCGCCCCATCTCTCCACCCCTCGTCTC
>JACXGK010011243.1:0-16408 GCA_016801125.1 Novumbra hubbsi
CCAATCCTCAGTAAACATCGTCCTGTATCATGGTAGATGTAGATCAGACCAATCCTCAGTAAACATCGTCCTGTATCATGGTAGATGTAGATCAGACCAATCCTCAGTAAACATCGTCCTGTATCATGGTAGATGTAGATCAGACCAATCCTCAGTAAACATCGTCCTGTATCATGGTAGATGTAGATCAGACCAATCCCCAGTAAACAACGGCCTGTATCATGGTAGATGCAGATCATACCAATCCCCAGACAAAATATATTTTTTATTGTACTGTCTTATACTTTCCTGTAAATGATCTTATGAGGCTCATTTGACGGTTGAGTAAGTGGAAGTTGAAGGCAGAGAAAGTCTCAAAGAGATAAAGGACAAATTATGGGTTTGATGACAATGACTGAGCATTGAGGTCATAGTCCTGATGAGAAAAGAGGAAATGGTAATTGGCAGTGTCTCATTGAGTGGTGACATCATGCATCAACACAGACTGCCGATCTTGACAAGTCAGTTCTCTGTGGCAAAGGCTTTTAATGGGGATTTATGTACTGGGATACTTCAGCACAATGGTCCTTAACCATAGTCCCTTAACAAGATGGAGACACAGGGAATTGAAGCAATTATCAACAGACCCGAAGCTCTCTGTGTATGGATCCAAGATAGCCGTCTGACGAAGAGATCAGACTAATAGATATCGTTCAGGGGAGAATAAAGATGGCGATTCAAATCGGCTGTAGGGGAGACCGCAAGATACCCGAGATAAATGAAGGATGGGCTAAGTACAAATACGAAGGCTGTTTCAGAAACAGAGATGGATAGAATCATAGAAGAAGAGAAAGACATATGAGTGAGAAATGTGGGCTTCAGATCACAGACTGATGAACGGATGTTGTCCTTCACAAGAGCCTGGTAGAGAGCAGTACTCCTTGTTCCTTTAACAATGGTCTTTCAGGCCCTGAGGGAGCAAAGCATACCCAAACAATCACACTACTTCCACTGTGTTTGTCAATTACCATACTAAGGAAGCAAAGCATCCCCACACCATCACACTACTACCACCATGTTTGACTATTAGCATGATGTTCTTATTGTAAAATGTTGTTTGTTTTACACCAGACATTACGGGAGCTGTTTTCCAAAAAGTTTCACTTTTGACCCCTAAAGGACTTTGGGGTCATCAATGTGCTTTGAGTCCTTGGGTTTTAATAGATTTGTAACTCTTTCCGGACTGATATATCTCAACCAATCTTTTTCTTATCTTTTTCAGGTTGTTTTTAAATTGGGACATGGTGTGCAATTTGTTGAGAGCTTACAGCCTACTTCACATTGATGGGGAGTCTTTTAGATGCTACAGGGTCCACTTCAACATGGTCCAGTGGTCCATTGTATATGGTTAAGGGGTTGAAGGGGGCTATCTCGTTTTCCTTCCAAATCTTTTTTTTACTGAATTTTGTGTTTTCTGAGGTTCTCTTCGTCTTATATTGAATTTTGCATAAAGATCTGACGAATATGCAGAATCAGAAAGGGTCAAATACCTTACTTACCTTAATAACTTATTACGGTACGGTACATATACTTACTTTTCTGTAATACTTATTGTACTGCTTATTTTGTTCTTATTTTGTTCTTATTTTATATCTTCAATTCTTGTTGTTATTTTTGTTTTTCCCTGTGTGCAATGAGTTTTTAATTATGTGCAGTGAAAAGATGATGGCGAACAGCAGCATATTCTAGATGTGGATATGAAATGAAAAATGGGCTGGCGGACCAAATTATTTTATTTCCTCTCTTTCAGTCTTTGGGACTATTTATCTTCTCATTTATCCTGACGCATTCATCTTTTGCATGTTTGATTTGAAAGCCTTCATCTGTTTGTGTGATTTTATTTTATTGTGTCTTCATAGTCGTATTTGTCTCAAACGCTGGATTGGTAAATCAGGTTTTTCTTCCAATGTGAAAAAACCTGTCAAGTGTCAATGCATTTCGAGACCTTGAAGTCTCAGCAAAATTAGAACAGTAAATCATTCAGCTCTTATTTCTGACTCAGTCGGTTTGCAAACAATCATCTTGTCATTCCTTTTCTCTGGCTTCCTGGTTTGCTAAAAGGAAGGATAATTCTAAAGTCCTGTTCATGTCTGTGTGGTGGGGCTGTTGGGAGGTCTGTGGTGGGGCTGAGGGGAAATGTGTGTTGGGGCTTTGAGGAGGTGTTTGGTGGGCTGTGGGGAGGTGTTTGGTGGGCTGTGGGGAGGTGTGTGGTGGGCTGTGGGGAGGTGTGTGGTGGGCTGTGGGGAGGTGTGTGGTGGGGCTGTAGGGATGTGTGTGTGGGGGAGGTGTATGTTGGGGCTGAGTGGAGGAGGTGTAGTAGGGCTGTGGGGAAGTGTGTGTTTTGGCTCGTAGGGAAGTGTGTGAGACGGGGAGTGGGAGGGGGAAAGAGGAGAAGATGGAGAGATACTGAATGAAGGATAATGGAGAAGAAATAGCGGGGATTATATTATGAAGAAACTAGCAAAAACGTATGTATGGATGAAAATGCTAAATTACATTGGGAAGGGAGAGTCCTCTAGAAGAGGGTCTGGATCCCCTTTACCAGATCAGTAAATAGACAATGATAATTCATTGAGGCAGTCATGGACTTGGCTAGGATGGATGAGAGGAATATGGAATATGGCAGGTGGTTTATCTCTTGGTCTTGGGAGTGGCTTGTTCAGTATGAGTAGAACAGGACAGATATGTGGTCAGTAACAGGAGAGGCTAGCTTCACAAAAGCAAGAGATGTGGCAGTGAAATAGTACTGGGACAACTAACTATGTAGCTACACCGGGGTGTGGGGCTACCAGCACTGACGGCTAACTATGTAGCTTCACCGGGGTGTGGGGCTACTAGCACTGACGGCTAACTATGTAGCTTCACCGGGGTGTGGGGCTACTAGCACTGACGGCTAACTATGTAGCTTCACCGGGGTGTGGGGCTACTAGCACTGACGGCTAACTATGTAGCTTCACCGGGGTGTGGGGCTACTAGCACTGACGGCTAACTATGTAACTTCACCGGGGTGTGGGGCTACTAGCACTGACGGCTAACTATGTAACTTCACCGGGGTGTGGGGCTACTAGCACTGACGGCTAACTATGTAGCTTCACCGGGGTGTGGGGCTACTAGCACTGACGGCTAACTATGTAGCTTCACCGGGCTGTGGGGCTACTAGCTCTGACGGCTAACTATGTAACTTCTGATGGCTAACTGAGTAGCTACACCAGGAGCGTGGCCCTCCTTCTATAAAGATTAACACGGTTTGCTTTTGCAGGTTAAAAGTTTCAACATTCTCAACATTGGTCAGATGATTGGTCCCCCACAGTTAAGAACAGACATTTGAGCAGCCTCAGTCTGGTTTTTGAAATGTATAATTCTGATTGGTTGAAAGCAGAGTACTGTTGTTGCAACCCATGTTGAAAGTGCATTTGTGGAGCTTGTGAAAGCTGGTTCATGGGTTAGATAACAAATAATGACCACATCTGTTTCTGGAGACTGGTAGCCCCCCCCTTGCACTTAAAAAAAACCTTGAATATGTCCAAAATGAAAATAAGGCAGACCAATATTTATTATACAACAATGTGCAATGCTCAGAGATGCCAGTCAGATGAACAGTATATTCCTGGGTTATTAGCCCAGGATTATCCATTTACAGATTGTCCTCTAGTCTGGATTATACTGATGTTTAATTCCACTCTCCTGGCACATCTGAATGGGAACATGCGGTCACTCTTTGGCTGCTTGTAATCTGTTAGGATTTCAGACCTGTTCTCGTCCAATTAAATTTCACTAACCGTGATGCCCAATTACTTTACCCTGATTATATAACACAACATAATGATGTACTTGTTGGCTTTGTGATGGACAGTGCACGTGGTGAAGTCACAACAACTGGTACATTACACAATGTTTTCTAGAGGAGGAAGTGTTCACCTGGTCATTGCTGAGCCGTCATGTTACTGTGTTGTGGCTCCATATTCTCCAAGCAACATGCCTAGTCTCATCTGCTCCTTGCAAAATGGAGCTGTAAGAAATTTTAATTTTCACACTAAAATATTCCTGTTGTTTATTACTATGTTTTTAAACAACATCCCCTAACTGAATATTTGTAATGGCAGGCATCTCAAGATGAAATATGTAGCTGATAATGTGTAGTGGAACAGTGAATGCAGAAACATCCTCCGTCCTTCGTTTGCACAGTGTAAATGATGGGTGTTCTATTGGTAGTGTGGGAGTATCCTCTGTGGGCTAAAGCTAGTGAACGCATAACACGGACCTTTGAATTCACAAGCTGTCTGAATAAACAAGCACTTCTTTGGTTGCATAATTCTTTCCTCGATTCATTTCACAATGATGAGTGAACGAGCTTAATATATTTTGCTGTGCATATTTTAGCTAATAGAACATAGGATTTTAAATAGCTCCTTGCCACAGAGCAAAGCTTTCATTGCGGCCAAGAGTTTGAATCACAGGTTTTCTGCATGTAACTATGTTCAAAAATGGTTTATTCAAATTTCTTGGAATCTATTTAATCATGATTTTGTCTCATAGCAACACAAGACCGGCTCTGAAGTATTGAGAATTGCCCTCTCTGAGACATAGTCATTAGGTCAGCATTGCCATAGTTTGTGTTATCTGAGGTCAGCTGTGCAGTGGTTTGGATTATCTGAGGTCAGTTGTACAGTGGTTTGTGTTATCTCATGTCAGTTGTGCAGTGGTTTGGATTATCTCAGGTCAGTTGTGCAGTGTTTTGTGTTATCTGAAGATGTGGAGGGAAACTTACATTTCTGGTCATTAAATTTTTTTACTGAGGAGCATTTCTGCCCATTTCATCAGTTCATCTACATGGAAGACCAGTGTTCCGTATGATTTACAAGATTGTGGTAAACGTCAGTGAATTAATTCAGATTGACAATGGGGATTACAGACACTAGATACTACAGATAATCTATTGACTATGGAGATTACAGCCTTTATAGAGACTACAGATAACCTATTGACTGTAGAGAAAACCGACACTTTGGGGACGACAGAGATTACCTTATGACTGCCTGTTTTTACAAAAGCAATAATGAACAACCATGTCTATCCTTAACCAAGACAGTAAATTGTGGTTTCCCTGCAATGCTGCTGAAAAGAACGGTATGAATCAGCACTGCCCAATGTTCTGTGATTACATCAAGTCTCCACCCTGGTCACGAATTCAACCATTTGTAAACAACCAGCAAAAACATATAAAACATGACAAAATGCATCAAACCAAAAGGAAATGTGGGGGGGGGGGGGCAAAGCATAGTCTTTAATTAAAGTTTTATGGATTGAAAATTCAGGCCTTTCCAATGCATTTTTCATCAGTAGCAGTCGTCCAGCGGGAAAGCCTCTCTCCCCCCAGACCTCAGCCTCTCTCCCCCCTAGCCCTCTCCCTCACTCTCCCCTCAGCCTTAGCTTCTCGCCCCCCCCCCTGCCCTCAGCATCTCTCTGCCCCCAGCCCTCTCCCCCAGCCACCCCCCTTCCCCCAGCATCTCTCTGCCCCCAGTCCTCTCCCTCTCTCCCCCTAGCCCTCAGTGAGAAGAATGCAGGGAGGTGGAGGGCAGGCAAGTAGTTAGTTGGCAGGACTCCAGTCATTGACATTCCAGGGTCTGGTTGAATGAGGAGAGACAGACAGCCTTAATGTGCCCTGCTGCATTTCATTCATTGTGCACGTTTTACACATGTGGACTAGTTGATTCTGAGGAGACCTGAGAGAGGCAGCACTTCATTAAATCAGCCTACCCTAGAAGCCCTGGCGGGAGTCAGGGTGAGAGGGAAGGCAATACAGAGTGAGTGAAAGAGAAGGCACTACAGAGTCAGATTGAAAGAAACGGCACTAGAGTCAGTGTTTAATGTTAGTTAGTCCTTTCATTTTACGTTTACAGTTACGTGTAGTTTGTATTTGTTTTGTTTGTGATTAAATACACCTTTTCATTTATACTAAAATGTCTGCATATGGTTCCGCCGCACTACAACACCGTGACAGTCAGAGTGAGAGTGAGATTGAGAGGAAAGGCACTACAGAGTCAGAGTGAAAGGGAAGGCACTACAGAGTCAGAGTGAAAGGGAAGGAACTACAGAGTCAGAGTGAAAGGGAAGGAACTACAGAGTGCACAAGAGAGGAAAATAAAGAGGGCGAGTGAAAGACACTCGCCGCGCAAGGAGCAAAAAGCCCCAGGTGTAAACGTGTGCGAAGAACAACGGTCCACTTTTATGAACTCACCCTGGGAGAGATGGGAGATCACAGCTCCCTGGTAAACCAAACAAAATGGCACCAGCTGATAAGGAAGCGAAGCACACAAGCAGAAACTCACACATCCTCGTCAACCCACCGTGAAAGACTCCGTAGAAATCCCTTCCTTGTTGTGGGGGTCATACAGTGACCATACTGTAACTATACAACGTTCCTTTGTGCGGGTACAACTGTTTTGATTTGACGCCGGTGAAAGCCCACGGCAGAATGACCTGTTGGTCAAAAGAGAAAAGGTCCTCGTCTATGCGGGTGTTTTGTAAGAGATATGAAGGGTTACCCAGGCCAGGACGTGGAGGACGTGACTACACACCATGTTTCCCACAATGCTTTACACAGTGTAGCTTTTTGTCAACGTTAATCTCCGTGGTTACGAAGCGGCTAGGCTGGCGAGAACATTGTGAGGACGAATACCCAGCGGTGATGTCACAGCACTCCTGGTCTCCCCAACAGTCTGCTTCCTGGGGCACTGAGGGGTACCTGTTTGTTTATCAGGTTTTCTCTGTGTGAGGTATCTCTGGTCGCGATCTGGGCATTGAGGTGATTGACACTAATTCCACCAAGCCCAAACTGCTTCCAACAGCATATGTATTTTATTTTATTTCTGTATCCGTGAATAAATAATCCCCTTGAGTGACTGGATGGAATGGAGTTTTTCTGTCTGCCATTGGCCCAGCAGACCTAATGTAAGACCATAATGCATCTGGGTGAACCAAAACCTAGAGCGGGACGTCTATGTTCAATACAGCAGTAAGTCGTGAATTATCTGGGGGGCATTCGCAGCTTATGATGAATGGCTGAGGAGAGGGGCTTCTGGACAGTATCAATGATGAATAGCCCTCAGTTTCCAGATGGGAATCAATGCAGTGTTCTTTTCCCAAGTGGTATCCTTGCCTCCTATCTCGTCTCCACAAAACCTATTGGAGGAGAACTCTAGAAGTGGCTTTGATTATTTATTTATTTTCCTCCAATGTTTGGGTCAAGGAGAAAGGATTTAACAATAACACAATTAAGAAAAGGCCATGGAACACATTTGTTTCAGAGGGAACTGAATTCATGTTTTATTGGGCCCCATGATGTTGCTGGAAGTGATACCGGAGGGCAAACTTTTCCTCTGGGTTAAGAGATACTTAACCCTTGCCCAATTGCAACATTTCCTATGATTTAAGGAGATACCTAAGTCTTGCCCCAGGACAACATTTCCTCTGTTTTATGGAGATACCTAACCCTTGCCCCAGGGCATTAGTCAGTGTAAGGAGCATTTCTTTCTGTGGATGTTAAACTAGCAACAAAGAAGCCTGACCCACATTTTAAATAGTTTTCAGCTATTCATTGTTAATCATGAAAAGTATCAATCAAATGTATCCTATATACCCCTTTTTTCATCAGCAGTTTGACAAACACCCAGCATGAACCCTCAAAGGGCAAGCAACAATGCGTCAATTGCATGTAACTGTCCCTGGATTGATTGATTAGATTGTTTTCTGGTCTTTAACCCCAAACTTCTGAGATAAGCTTCACGCAGGCATTGGCTGAAAAAAGGCTTCATGTTGGTTCTAGAAGAATGCCACTGCATGTTATGTGTTAACTCACCTTCTCAACACACAACATTACTGTAAACAAAAGAAAGGTTGTTTTGGTTTGGTTTGTATGATTAAAAAAAGGATTTAATGCTGCTGAAAAATTAGATGCGCTTAAATGAAAGCAACCACTGACATTCAACGCTAGGATAATATTGACATTATGTCGAATCTCGCAAGCAATGTAAGCTACGAACAGAGAGGTTTACTCTGGAGCCAAGCTTTAAGATGATTACATCTGGTGGATGCCCTTCTCTGGAAACACTTCTTGAATAATGCACAAGAACAAGACAACAACGGTAATTAATAGAGCAGTCTTGGCACTGCAGTTTAATTCGGATGATCAACTTTTTGGAGATCTTATTATGTTAATTTATTAATGTATGCAAAAGCCAATGTACTGTAAATATGCAAATAAGACACATGCCATTTTCTTCATTTTAGGATAAAAAATTGAATCACAGGTATTACCAATATTTTGAGAATGCATAGAGAATCTTGAAAGACTTCATCCATATACTACCTTTTCAAACACTTAACTACCGTCTCAATGGTTAAATGGTAATTCTGACTCTCTGTGGTCACTAATGGTTCCAAGGCACTTATCATTAGAGGGGCATGAACCACAGTTTTACGGTCATAAGAGGGGCATGAACCGTGGTTTCCTGTCATTAGAGGGGTGTTGACCACGGTATACTTTCATTAGAGGGGCGTTGATCAAGGTATACTTTCATTAGAGGGGCGTTGACCATGGTATACTTTCATTAGAGGGGCGTTGACCAAGGTATACTTTCATTAGAGGGGCGTTGACCATGGTATACTTTCATTAGAGGGGCGTTGACCATGGTATACTTTCATAAGAGGGGCGTTGGCCTGACTCCTCACATCCTCTCCTCACCAGCCTCCTCTGATGGCCTGACCCCTCACATCCTCTCCTCACCAGCCTCCTGTGATGGCCTGACTCCTAACATGCCCTCCTCCATCTATGTCAGTGGGAGGCTGTTTTTGGACCCTGCTGTCACAATATTAATTACTATGATGTATTCCCATTTGTACCGCCCGGGGAAAATGAATTATTGTAATGTAATGGGAATAATTCCATTGTCTGCCCTCACGAGCCTCCTGCCTGGAACGAGGGATGATGGATGAGTGGGATGATTAGGGGAACAGTGACATGGGTCTAGAAATGTTAGCCTGAGGTGTGAGGGCGAGGGCTGTGTTGTGGTGTAAATTAAATGTTTAGTGAAGCGTATAAGTGTATTTTTGTATATGTACCAGGCAGTTAACGAGCCACCCAACTCTGTGGATTTTGGACAGTTTCTACTGGTTAATTAATATATATTATTCATTTTCTGAGGATAATCAATTATATCCATGACAGGGATATTCAACTAGGTGAGAATGACATTCACGTCGGCCATTAATTTCCTGCCAAAGGCTGTGTCTGTTGATGATCTTACATATTCAACAATTATACTATACAGCTATACTATAACCAATCTATATTTTCCTATATTTACAATATTTTGTGTCTTCCCAGCGTGAATTAGCTATATTAAGTTCTATGTTAGTTTCCACATTTGATCACGCATAATTGTTCAGAATAAAAACAAACTTTCAGACAACTATTCGTTGCCTTTTTTACATCTGTGTGTGGTGGGTAAAGGACACCAGCTTTTTGCCAAACTACTTCCTTACATTGAGTCTGGATTGTCAGTACAGTGGGTTGGCCCAAGCTACCAATCAGCTCAGACTTATCTGGTATCCAGGTAGATCATCATCATACTTTAGGAAGCTCATCTGAAAGGTGACGCATATCGTTCAAATGAATAACAACTAAATTTAAAGGGACTTTGGTCTACTAAACAACTTTTGAGTGAATCAGCCCTGCACAGCGTGTTACAGACAGACGGACTATAAGTGTGTCTGTGGTTAAGGATGACTCAGTCAGTGACAGCCCACACAAGTATCCCAGCATGCTCAGCAGCCTCACGATGGTCTCTTGGCCGAGTAGCCCTGCCTGACCCAGTAACAGGAAGCACTGCAGATGACATGAGCTGTGTGGAAACCAGGCTACGGGCAGTATCACTGAGGCATTGTGGGGCATCTTGCAAAGCCCTGCATTGATATCACTAAAATCTGTATCATCGACCTCCGAGGACTGTTCCCATGGTGACCTCAAATAGTCTCACTTGGATTATGGTCTCCTCTGAGACGTCTGAGATTTGAGTCAGAGACTGAGTCATTCATGCAAAAGCAGTTGTATTATCCAATGTCTTATCCAATGGGCTTTAAGGAGAAGATAAAGACAAGAAGCTAGGAAGGAATTTTCTCTGTGTATTGATCTTATTTTTCCAGGTTTAGTGGTCGTATAAATGTTCAGCAGAAGTCACCGGAGCTGCGGAATGCTTTTTGAGTCCACATCTAAACAATGTCATCAATTAAACCAAGTATGTGTAGAAAGCATTGTAAATGTACGAATACAAAAAAATTATACAAAAGCGATTTACTTGCTTTAATTACAAGTACAATCCAGGAGCAGTGTACAGAGTAACAGTCCACTACAAGGGTCCCTCCACTAACGCATTCTGTTAGTGTCATTGATTTGAAGCATCTGACCCTCTACAGCCCCTTGCCAATGTATGTGGGCAAATTATGACATCAAATAAAACTGCTGTTGCCTGAATGACTCACCTGTCTAAAATCTTAGACAACTCGAACAAAATTGTTAATCAAGGTAGATTTTTGGGGATGTCAGCCCCCCTTGACCTGTTTGGGGACACTGTTCCGTCTCCAGAAGTGGGGACCCCTGCAGTACCCCGCCCCCAACCAGCTGCTAGATTGGTACTGATGTCATCACATGTAACGATTTTCCTCCTATTTAACACCCTTCCTGATCCCCATCAACTCATCTTTGTTAATCCAGAGTGTTTAAGCGATGTTAACACGAGTGGAGAACTGAGTTCTGACTGAAGAGGATGTAGGCAGTTTCACAAAAACATCATGGATTGTCTGCTTGTTGACACCGTCACATGGACCGACCTGGCGTCAAACAGAATGACCTCGCGTCAAACAGAACACCCTCGCGTCACATGAAACTACCTCGCGTTTCATAGAATGACCTCACGTCACGCAGAACGCCCTTGTGTCCCACGGAACTACCTCGCGTTTCATAGAATGACCTCACGTCACGCAGAACGCCCTCGCGTCACATGGAACTACCTCGCGTTTCATAGAATGACCTCACGTCACGCAGAACGCCCTTGTGTCCCACGGAACTACCTAGCGTCGCATGGAGCAATCTTGGGACACATAGAACTACCTCGCGTCACCCGGATCGCATTTACAGGCCTTCTTTCCACTGCCCCTAAGAAACAGAAATCCCAGCCCGGGGACAGAACAGCCCAGAACAGATGACGTGATTTAATGTACCACAGCTCCCACTTTGGCCAGGCTGTATATAATAAAATAAGTCACAGTTACAATGCATTATGTCATGTCAGAATGCCGGGACAACTCAGCACTCAGGGCTTTTAGACAGGTATGCTGCCAGCAGCCTTTTCTTCAGAAACATCTATTAACTATTTAGCACAGCTCCAATGAGATCACAGCACTACCTTTAAATCAAACTTTTTCTTGGGCGTTTGCAAATATGAAAGCTCCAAAGTAGATCGTCTGAACTCTTAACCTTGTTTTTATCTATGTGAAAACAAGCCTTTGACTGCCTGCATGCTTAACTATGTTTGTATGTATGTAGGTGTATTATGAAGGTAAATACAGATTTTAATTATATTTTATAACCAATGTCAATGCTGTTATTTTTAGATCTGCAGATAACAGTTGTATGTCGATGCGAACCAGACTTGACATCCCTGCCTCTTGATTGATACATAACAAATCGACTCCAGTATTTCAATGATGACGGAATCTTCTGAGGCTTTGGTTGTAATTGTTTTTTGATAATTGTCTGTGAAATGGAAGTGTTAATCAGGGCATGTTAGTATGAGGCGTCTGAACTGTCAGGAGAGTTGAGACCACTTTCTTTTTAAATGATCAGCATTTTCATATTGTTATTGTCCATTATTGGGGTCCAAATCTTAGTTGGGGATACTTAACATAGATTTTATGTCAAGTTTACGGGTACTTAAAAAAGCTGATAATTTCGGGTTTGTGCAAAGTTAACATATATATTTTTCATAGATGTGTATTTGTAGGACCACAATGTGTTTGTAATGTCAATGTACTTAATGTTTAAGTTAAAACTCGTAACTGACATACATAGTTTAATATTAAAGGTATAACAAACATACATACTTCGTTGTTTATGGCCAGGTGGTCAGAATAGAATAGTTTCAGCACTACCCTTTTCAACATGTATATATTTGAATTGGCAAGAGTTCTTTCAAAGTCTGCAGTGCCCAGCCTCACCCTACTAGACTATTTGCAGACTGTTGCTCTGCAGCCTTGAAGGTCCTATGGTAACAGCCAGATCTACTGCATCAATACTTCCACTCTTGGACAATCTCTGGAAGATAAAAAAATAAGATTTTCTGCCTTTACATCCACACCGCAAGCGACTTCCACAAGGCTCTAAACCAGGGGTCTCAAACCGGTTTCACGGAGGGTCGAGTGTCTGCAGGTTTTAGTTTTTTCCTGTAATTTGGTTCCAGGTTCAGACCTAAGTAACCAGATGACGGTTGACCTAACCAATCAGTGACATAATTAATCAATCAAGTAAAAGGTGAGAGCTAAAACCTGCAGACACTCGGCCCTCCGTGGAACCGGTTTGAGACCCCTGCTCTAAACGAACGAAGAGAAAAGTCCTAATGGGGATTCTGCGTTGTCATAAAGAAGAGAAGTCATCCCAATCAGGATCATCTGACATTCAGCCCTTTTCCCTCCAATCCAGGGTCAAATTACAGACTAAGAAATCAGAAAACGATATCATGAATTGAGATTAAATGCAAGAGGTTTCTAAAGCATCCTCAGTGCAATGCAAAACCCCAAGCAATACATGCGTTGCAGATTTAGGAACGTACTGTAATATCAGTCCACAGCTATTTTTAAAAGTTGCCTGTGGGGCTATACAATTGGTACCTTTTGTGTTGCTCAAGCGGTTGGATCGTGGTCACGTACGGCACATGTTTGTTGCGAAGCAGGTGGCAGCGATTTTGAGTTCACCTCCTATGTGTGTTCAGGCTAGGTGTTAGCAAAGGAAGCTTTGGTGTTAGCAACAGCATTTTGATGACGGTTACACTTGCAGAATATGACTATTCCCTCTGAACGAAAGAAATCATCAAACCTTCCAGAACATATTCTACTCATCTTCAGAGGGATGAACCCAGAGGATAGCCTCCTCAGCCAGCAGGTACTGGGTCTCAATACAGAAACCCCCAGGACGACCCTGTCCCCAGATCCCTAGGATAGCAATACATTTATACCCAACCACATCATGAGGAAGAGAAAAAAACAAGTTCCAATTGAAATTGAAAAGTTCCCAACTTTACTATACTGAATACCGACTTTATACTGAAATATAATTCAGTATAATCAATTTACAGTGTAAAAGCAATTCACAGTGTTTCTCTCTCGGAGTATCTCATTTGGCTAAAACACGGTTCCAGCTGTTCTGGAGCAGTCTGCTGTTTGAACACTGGTGACCCTAACACAGATGACCCCACTCCGGGTGTGCCCAACCCGGGTGTGCCCAACACGGGTGAGCCCAACACGGGTGAGCCCAACACGGGTGAGCCCAACACGGGTGAGCCCAACACGGGTGACAAACTGACCACAGGTGACGCACATCCTGACGAGAGAACTACGCCAATCAGTCTCCCTAAATCCATTGATTTTTCCATGGCCTAGGTAGAAATATTATTTCACTACAACAAGCTCTACACATCTTGCCATGACTGATGCCTTTTTAATGTGTAATATCTAAGAATGATTGACAAAAATCTATTGGGGCCCCCTATAAGTTAGAACCTCTGGACTTCTGGGCCCTTGTGCATTTGTGCCGCTGGCCAACTCTACCAATCAAATATTGTCAGCTAGAGGAATGTGGAAAAACTGCCGGTACGTAACCAGACTTCAGAAGTGTTTGGGGTCCATTCTGTTTGGAGCTGCCTTTGAGGTACTGAGTGATGCTGTGGTCCATCTGAATTGCAGAACACAGTTTATTATTTCCAAGACATGGTAGAGTATTTAGGTGGACACGGCATAAAGAGGGTACCAGATGTGGGCTGGACCTGGAGAGAAAGGAAAGGTGCAATGGACAGGCAACAACAGAGAATAGAGAGATGGGTGGTGATAGAGAGAGTGAAAGAGAGGATGAATTGTATACTGAAGAGAGTGAAAGAAAGGATGAATTGTATACTGAAGAGAGAGAGAAAGAGAGGATGAATTGTATACTGAAGAGAGTGAAAGAAAGGATGAATTGTATACTGAAGAGAGTGAAAGAGAGGATGAATTGTATACTGAAGAGAGAGTGAGAAAGAGGATTAGTTCCCAGGGATGATCACAGACACAAAGATTAATCCTTCATTTAATTTGAGCTGTTACTCTCATGACCTCATCTGGATAATTTGCATATGCACACACAACACACACACACTACACACACGTTACACACCCACAGGCACAAACACACACACAGAAGTCACTGTGCTCATTGAAAAAGAAAAGTACCAATACTTGCTGAAACTTCAATCATGTTATTCTGCATTTCACTTAAACTTTTGAACCTTCCTCTGTAGCCATGGTAAAACCCCGGGTTCCCGGCGATCATCTCCACCCGTGCACACCGGTTCCCGGCGCTCATCTCCACCCGTGCACACTGGTTCCTGGCGCTCATCTCCACCCGTGCACACTGGTTCCTGGCGCTCATCTTCACACGTGCACACCGGGAGAGGCGGAGCACTCTGATGAAGTGGTTGCATTAAGGCCAGTTGTACGGCCGCTGTCAATATTGGATGAGGCTGTCAAGCAGCATGTCCAGGCGACACTCGGATTTGCCACTTGGGAGGGGAAATCTTGGAGGATACCTTCCTTAACCTCACAAGAAACTCACACTGTCACCCAACACTTTGGCGTTTACCTCACTGAACTATTTACCTGAGGTTTGGTTCTGTACCCAGGAAGACCTTTCGGTGCTGCAGTGGGAATGTAATTACTTGGAGGTCCCCAGGGTGCGTGTAGCTTGGCCTCCTCCGGGTCCCCATTGATCTGACTGAGTGGTGACTGGGACCACAAGCTGGTTGATTACTTTGCCAACAACAGAGCGTTGAGGGCTTCAGACTAATGAGGTGTGACAGTATCCAGCCACTATTCAATTTGTCAGCTCTCAAAGTTCACTCTGCCAACTGAGAAGGAGCAGATCGAACCCAGCACCCACGTCTAATCGGTAGAGAAGGTCAAGTCAGTCTTCTGTCGAGGGAGCCCTGGGAGTTTGAAGCGGATGTTGAGGCACTAATGTGGAAGAGATTTGCAGATTGTTGTTTGTCTAATTAATACAATCAACTTGCCCTCCTTCACTGCAGGAGCTTGGGCAACAGTCTCCTGTGTGCAACAGTATACCGTGGGCAACAGTCTACTGTGAGTAAGTCTCTTGTGGGCAACAGTCTTCCTTGGACAACAGTCTCCAGTGGGCAACAGTCTCCTGTGGGCAACCGTCTTCTGTGGGCAACCGTCTTCTGTGGGCAACAGTCTCCAGTGGGTCCAAAGCTCAACAATGTTTGTTGATACTTCTAATCGATCGATACAGCACAGGCTTGTCATTTCATGTACTGCAGTGCCCAACCTCACTCCCTTTCCATAATCCTCTACACCAGGGGTCTCCAAACCGTTCCACGGAGGGCCGAGTGTCTGCAGGTTTTCACTCTCACCTTGTACTTGATTGATTAATTATGTCACTGATTGGTTAGGTCTACCCTCATCTCGTTATTTAGGTCTGAACCTGGAACCAATTTACAGGAAAAAACGAAAACCTGCAGACACTCGGCCCTCTACGTGGAACGGTTTGGAGACCCCTGCTCTACACCCTCACTTTCTACACCCTCACTTTCTACACTCTGACCTTCTACACCATCATCCTTTATATCTAGACTTTCTACACCCTCACTTACTAGGCCATCACTGTCTAAACAAACACTTTCTACACACTCACTTTCTACACTCCCACTTTCTACACACTCACTTTCTCCACACTTACTTTCTACACCCTCACTTTCTACACCATTATTTTTTACACCATCACTTTCTAGACTCTCACTTTCATCACCATCACTTTCTACACCATTTTGTACACCATAACTTCCTAGATTCTCACTTTCTACACCATCACGTTTTACACCCTCACTTTCTACACCCTAAATACCTTTCCATGGTTTCTGCTCCACCTTAATCCTTCTGATGTTTGCCTTATGCCTACACCTCCTGGTGCAGAAGGGTTGCAGACCTGCTTATGTAACAGCGCATCTGAGCAGACAATCGGCTGCTCGCGAAGCCTGTCGTGTTATTATTAATT
>JACXGK010011244.1:0-16360 GCA_016801125.1 Novumbra hubbsi
TGTTTAAGTGAAAAACAAGCACACAAATAGTTATCCCAAAGGACCACTACATTTCTCAGTCAATAAGTCCCATCAGAGTCCCATTTGGTACTTCTACTTTTGATAATTAACAGACGAAAGGGAGGATAGATCTCTTAGCATTTTTGAGGAAACCGTTGAAAGAGCTGTTGTAACAGGGGAACGTGTGCTTATGCAATGTTCACTTTAGGCTGTTCAAAATGTCATCATATTTTGTATTCTTCCCTCTTACATTCAAAATGTCAATCAAGGGAGGGTTCCTACGAATTCTGCCAGAGACCAGCTGGACAAATGGCAGGTTTCTGGAACTCACTGGACAGATGAATAAAGAACTGACCATTTTGGTCACAATCAAAACCGTCATGTTTTGCGAAACCCGACACCCAGATGTAAGCGACTGATTAGTGGCTATAGGAGATGTTTCCTCTAAGCAAGCAAGGGCTGGGGTTTTGCAAGACAATGGACTGGCAAAGAGGAAACAAGAGATGTATTTGGTTGACCTACATGTTACCAGTAGTTACAGCAGAGTAGAAGTGGACCCAATAACACATTAAGCAAGATGTAAACCAGTGTCACTGTCACACATGCAAACAGGTTTTACAAAATCTGTTATTGTCAATCTGTTTTTAAATTCAAAATATTTTACGTCAAACCTATTAGAAGTGTATGTGTTATATTTGTTGTCGAGTTGATCTGATTCACGAGGAACCCATACGTTTAGATGTGCCACACAAGAATACCATAACAGTAGATGAACATTGAAATTGAGAATGCAACAGTACCTACATTCGCCTCCTGGAACATGAACGGTTAAAACCAGACAATTATGAGAGGCGTGGTCATTGCCTCTACAAATGTTTTACGACAACTTTCAAGGCTTGGAAAAGGTCTCATAACAAAGAGGAGACAAAGAAAAAGCACCATACAGTATAAATATTTATTAATAAAAATACAACAGTTAAGTGTTTTTGTTCAACTGGAATACATGCTCTGCTAGATAGACCCAAGATGACTACTTCATGACCAATCTAGAGAGTTAAAGTGCCTAATATGATAAACATTTATGTAACCAAAAATACACAACATAGACATTTAGGTTAGGGTTGGTAATAAGGTTTACAGCGTGGAAAGGTACGGTTGTAGTTACATTGTAATTTGGACAGGAAAAGTAGAACTAAGCCCCTGAATTGGTGGTATATTGAACCCCCCTCCCCGCTACACATTGACCTGGTAAGACATGGTAGTCCTCCCACAGCACCCGTCCGGTAAACACGCTGGCCTGTCCATCTTGGTAATGTGCAGCAGTGGCTCGATGCTAGAACTCAGATCCATCATCGAGTAGACGCTGATAGTCACCTGACATTGGAACTGGACGAACGTGTAGTACGAGTAGAATGGAACGAGGGCCACGGGAGGAAGGTAGTTGATAAAGATTATACCCAAGATGACCAGCACCATTTTGAATGCTTTCTTCTTCACCGGGTGCATCACCTCCTTCCCAGCCACGGAGCGGCGTAGGACCCATATGATGGAGAGGTTGCAGTAGATCATCAGGGCGAAGGAGAACAGGATGAGGCCACTGAAGAGCTCGTTAACAGCCATGACTCCCAGGATGCTCTTGGTGAGGGCATATGCCACGATGAGGGCCCAGCTAAACACAGAGACACCAACCCGGATCCTGTTGTCGCGGATACCAGTAAACAGGACGGGGTGGACCACGGCAACATAGCGGTCCAGACAAATGCACACCTGGTAGGGAGACGAAACAGGATCAAGTTAACGGAGAAAATGTGGATAATCAGAATATAGAACAACTGAAATGTAATTATTTGTCATGTTCCTAGTGATAGTGATGATCGGAACAGCTGACACATTCCTCTGAATTTAAATGTGATGTTATGTATGGCCCTTAGTAAAAAAATTAGAAAAGTTTGATGGTCTTACCAGGAAGAGCGGTGCAGTGTCTTTGAGGCCATAGGCGAAGCGTTGGAAGTACCAGATCCCTTGGTGGTCCAGAACCAGCCTGTTGACGATATCTATCGGGCCCATGAGACAGAAGTACGTGTCCAGGATGGCCAGGTTAAAGATGAAGATGTCAGAAGTGGACGAGTCACTCTTCCTGCTGGCGATCTGCCAAAGTACCAAGATGTTGCAGGGTGTGCCTGTGGAAAGTTGTGTTAGGATGTGTTCCACCGAATTAGGTTATGTATGACTGGATCGTTTCAGCAAGGTAAGTAGGAGCACATATATTGCTTTATAGGTTATCAATAAAAACAGTGTAGAGAGGCTAACACTGGAGTAATGTGTCAATTTTGTTTTGTTCTTTTTAAGATTCTACCAGCCGTTTTCAGTACTAAGTGTTTTTATTGCTGTAATCTATACTATAGTAACAAGTAACACCAGCATGAATTTGTTTTTCTGCATCAGTTTTGATACTGACGGATTTTTGCAATGTTCCAAATATGAAAAAAAAGCAGCTCGAGGTATATTTCTATATTTCTATGTTCATCAAAGGAGAGGTCAGGGCGGAAGGAAACACAGAGGTGTCTCCGTTTTTTGGGATACAACCACACAACGGTCAAGTTTCACCCAGATGTCTGCCAATAAAACGTGGTTATGGATGTTACGCCCAGAGGCAGCATACATAGTGAAAACAAGAATGGTCCCAATACAGAGCCTTGAGGAACACCAAAACATACCTTTGATTTGTCAGAGGGCATGCTATCTACACAAACAAACTGATATCACTGCATTATGTATAATGTAGTACAGCATGACACTACAACAACTACTACTACTACCACAGCAGTATGGGCAATGCAGTACATCATGCTACTTCACCTACCACCATAGCATTATGGGTAATGTAGTTGTAAAAACATCATGCTACCTATTGCCAGGTTGAAGACTTTGACGCCAAAGTAGAAGACAAATGCGTACGGGGCCACAGAACACACATGGTATTGGTACCAAGGGGGTGGTGTCCAAGGTTCCGAACTGTGGTTCGATGTGGTGTTCAGGGTGAGGTCATCAAATGTCATGGATGTAGAATTAATAGTTGCCATGGAGATTGTTGCCAAAAAGGTGTGGCCAAAATAGGGAATACGTTAGGTTCCTAACAGGATAAAAGGCAAACATTTTAGTTCAAGAAAATTTAAATTTAAGAAGTTTAGTGTAATTGTTATGTCCATCCAAGTGAATATATATTGTTGGGTATACTTGGAAAAATTGTAGTATATATTAAAGTATATGAATATTCTTTTTGATATATTCAGTATAAACGTAGTAAAATTATAGATAAACAGAATGCAAAGATGTGCAAATAATTTAAACCTTATATTCAATAGAAAATAGTAGTAAGACAACCTATCAAATGGTAAAACAGATTTTCTTGAAAAACATATGCCCACTTTGAATTTGGTGCTTGCAACACTATTCAAAAAAGCTGGGACAGAGGCAACAAAAGACGGAAGAAGTTGTGTAATACTAAATAAGACCTGGTGATACATCTCACAACAAATTAGGCTGATTGGCAACAGGTCAGTGACATGATTAGGTATAAAAGAGCGTCCCAGAGAGAATGAGTCTTTCATATGTAAAGATGGGGAGGGGTTTACCACTCTGTTAAAGACTGTGCAGGCAAATAGTACAACAATTTACGAATAACGTTTCTCAATGTAAAATTTTAAACATTTGGTGTCTACAGTATCTACAGTACAAAATATAAATAAAAGATTCAGAGAATCTGCAGAAATTCAGAGAAATCTCTGTACGCAAGGGACAAGGGTGAAAACCAATATTAGATTGTTGTGATCATTGGGCCATCAGGCAACACTGCATTAAAAGCAAAGTGGAAAACTGTCCAGAGGTCAGACAAATCAAAATGTACATTTGGGGGGGGGATCAGGGACGCTGTGCCCTCTGGATTAAAGAGGAGAGGGACCATCCGGCTTGTTATCAGCGCATAGTTAAAAAGCCACTATAAGTGATGGTATGGGGGTGCATTAGTGCACATGGCATTGGTGTCTTGCACATCTGTGGCAAGGCACCATCAATGCTCAACAATATATACAGGTATTAGAGTTACATATGCTGCCATCTAGACTAATGTGTTTTCCAGGGAAGGCTTTGCTTGTTTTTGCAAGAAAATGCCAAATCACATTCTGCACGGATTACAACAGCATGACTCTGTAGTAAAAGAGTCCGGGTGCTAATTTGGCCCGCCTCCAGTCCAAACCTGTCACTTATTGAAAACCATTGGCGCATTATGAAACATAATGAAAGATACCACAAAGGAGACCTCAAACTGCTAAGCATCTAAAATCCTATATCAAACAACAATGGGTAAACATTTCAATTTAAAAACTACAGCAATTGGTCTCTTTAGTTTCCAAACGCTTACAGAGTATTCTTAAAAGAAGAGGTGATGCAACACAGTGGAAAAAACATCCACCTGTTCCATCGATTTTTTAAAACATATGCAAAATAGGCATGGATCTTTCCAAAAACCGCATTTCATGTTGTCTTTAAACTATTTTACATTATATATAGGGATAACTCATTTGCACTTCATTGAATTCTGCTTTTACTTGCATTTTACACAGCATGCCAACTTTTTGGGAATCGTTCTTATAGTATATATAGTACATAAATAGTGTACAATGTGAATGGTGTCATTAAACTTGCATAATTAGAATGTTACTTTTGCATGCTGCCATTGATCAGCTGTAATATGACTTAATGATAAATGATTAACTGTCAAAGGGATTGGCAAAAAAACTGTCAAATATATGCAAAGAAATATTATTGAAATACATGAGTAAATCATTTAAACATAAGTATTTTGTTAAGAAAAATCTTACTCATTAAAATGATCATGATGATTAACATCGTGACTGACTAACATACATTATTATTATTATTACTGTATTAGGACAATCAATCACAGTTGATAAAAAAAAAATACTTAGTCTCACCTTAATAGTACGTTGGATATGTCCCAAGTCACTTGTTTCCTTGTTCAGTCTCAATCCACAATGACAAAACGATTGTGAGGTCATGCAAGAAAATTGACTCGAATTGATTGTCAGTTGCAAACAATTGAGTCAAGCACAAAATTCAACTTCTCTGTGGCAAAACCACGACTCGGCAGCAGATCTCTTTATCTCTGTGTATCAGAAGCCAAGCCGCTGTGCCAAATGGGACCCTTACTCTATAGCCTTGTCTCATAGGGGACAATGCTTTATAAAGACAGCCCCCTGCCCTGACAATGAGTGTGACAGGGGGAGGCTGGAAAATTATAACAATTTGTTGAACCTCTACAGTCTGATTGGTTGGCTCTAGATGGGGCGGGCATTGCTGTATAAGGTCTAATGTTATTGGATTGGTTTCGTAGAATCTACATTTTCTCTATCTGATGCAACAGTAGCTTAGAGGGACAGAGAAGGTCCTACCCAATGTAAACAGGTGATGCAAGGACATTATAGAGACAGAGATGTCCTACTATATCTATAAGGGAAAAACTACAATATATAAACAGCAAGAGCTTATGGCTAGCGTATATCTAAGGTTGTATAGAGGAAAAGATTTAGAAGAATGAAGACAAGACAATTGAACAAACACACCTACATGCATTAAAACAACTACACCCATAATTGGTTGCAGCAGCACGTCTCACTGTTTTTGGAACAGAGAAACGGTTTTGTTACAGTTCAGGAACCCCCCCGCCATTATTACATCCAAACCAGAAATGTTTACGAGGACTTTGGCAGTCCATTGCTAAACTAAACACTAATCAAACAATGTCTTGGTTTCAGGAATGGAACCTTTTAATGGCCATTTCTTTACGACAGAAGGAACACTGGCAGTTATCAAACTAATTTTCTTAAATTTGAAAACAAACTTTAATATGTTTACAAGAGTAGGACCTGCGCCAGGTCCTCCTCTTGTTCCATGTCTAACCCCTGTTTATGGTCCAGGTCAAACTTTCGCTCTGGGTTCAACCCCTGTTCAGGGTCCAATCCCTGCTCTAGGTCTGAACTTAGATCCAACCAATGCTTCTTTTCCAACCCCTTTTGCAGGTCTGACCCCAGCTCCAGGTCCAACCCAGGCTACATTTTCAACCCCTGTTCCAGGTCTAATCCCTGTTCCAGATCTAATGCCTGTTTCAGTTCCAACACATGCTAGATATTCAAGCCCTGTTTTAGGTCCAACGCTTGTTCCAGCTTCAACCTTCACCTGAGGAATAAGCACACTTCCTGGTCAAACTCCTGTCTTAGCATCAATCTTCAGGTACAATCCTTTTTCTGACACAGGAGGAATTTAGTTGAGGAAGATATAACTCCAAATGATCAGCACCACGTTGAACCCTTTCTTCTTCATCAATTGTTCTGCCGTTCTCTTCTTCAGCCTTGCATCTTGTGGAGTACGCTTAGAAGTTCTGCTGTTGTTCTCTCCTGCGCACAGTTGTGTTTGACACATCAATGCCTCCCTTCGGGAGAGGGTTCCCAGTTCGTTGGACTGGTTGTTTCGTTTCCACCATTTGAAGTAGTGTTTGATCAGCCCCCATAGAGGTCTTCCTTCATCAACAATGTAATTTGTTGAAAAATGCCATTGCTGAGCTAACAGCACTTCTTCAAGTACCAAACAGTTAATTCAAGGCAGAAGTAATGTTTTGTCTGTGTAACTGAATTATCACCCACGGTAACAATGAGAACTTCCACCCCTAAGATCAGAACAAAGAAGATCTTTACATGTTAATATATTTTATTGACAATACAGCAGTATGATATCCAACCGGAATATATTAAATATGCATTGCTACAATTATGCAAACTGAAATGCATAGTTTTGTCTTCTTGCGTATTGTAATAGAGTAAGTAATTGGATTAACAGTGTGTTAAGGTTTGGTTAAACTTAAACTGTAGGTTTAAGATGTAAAACTAGATGGAGATTCTGACTTCGGCAATGTGGAATTCATCACACTTTCCCTTCTTAGTGAAGCTTGTCCACCTACAGCACCCGTCCGGTAAACACCCTGGCCTGTCCATCTTGGTAATGTGCAGCAGTGGCTCGATACTAGAACTCAGATCCATAATAGAAAACACACTAGTAGACACCTGACAACGGAACTGGATGACTGTGTAGTACGAGTAGAATGGAACGAGGGCCACGGGAGGAAGGTAGTTGATAAAGATTATACCCAAGATGACCAGCACCATTTTGAATGCTTTCTTCTTCACCGGGTGCATCACCTCCTTCCCAGCCACGGAGCGGCGTAGGACCCATATGATGGAGAGGTTGCAGTAGATCATCAGGGCGAAGGAGAACAGGATGA
Organism: Novumbra hubbsi; assembly: GCA_016801125.1. Taxonomy (NCBI): domain Eukaryota; kingdom Metazoa; phylum Chordata; class Actinopteri; order Esociformes; family Umbridae; genus Novumbra; species Novumbra hubbsi. The sequence goes on from JACXGK010011244.1 coordinate 7,355, forward strand.
GGCCACTGAAGACCTCGTTAACAGCCATGACTCCCAGGATGCTCTTGGTGAGGGCATATGCCACGATGAGGGCCCAGCTAAACACAGAGACCCCAACCCGGATATTGTTGTCGCGGATACCAGTAAACAGGACGGGGTGGACCACGGCAACATAGCGGTCCAGACAAATGCACACCTGGTAGGGAGACGAAACAGGATCAAGTTAACGGAGAAAATGTGGATAATCAGAATATAGAAATTAGTGACAACAACTGAAATTTAATTATTTGTTATGTCCCCAGTGATTATGATAAACGGAACAGCTGACACATACTTCTGAATCTGTGCATTTAAATGTGATGTTATGTATGGCCCATAGTAAAAAAGGGAGAAAGGTTTGATGGTCTTACCAGGAAGAGCGGTGCAGTGTCTTTGAGCCCATAGGCAAAGTATTGAAAGTACCAGATCCCTTGCTGATCCAGAACAAGCCTGTTGATGATATCTATCGGCCCCATGAGACAGAAGTACGTGTCCAGCATGGCCAGGTTAAAGATGAAGATGTCAGAAGTGGAAGAGTCACTCTTCCTGCTGGCGATCTGCCACAGTACCAAGATGTTGCATGGTGTGCCTGTGGAATTGGTCGGTCCTGTGTTAGAATGTGTCCCAAATGATACTGAATGATCTGTCTAGAGAACTAGGCAAGAGCCCATAGAAGGATATAACCCCACAAAGTTTGAGACAGAAACATCTTAAACTAAGGCTTTGTTCAAAATGCCCTCTTAATCCCTTCAGAGTGTCTTGCATCAGTAACATATTTTGAATACAAGTTGAGCAGTATAGGGAATAGTACAGCCGTGGCCAAAAGCTTGGAGAATGACACAAGTATTGGTTTACACAAAATGTGCTGCTGCAGTGTTTTTAGATCTTTTTCTCAGATGTTACGATGGTATACTGAAGTATAATTCCAAGCATTTCATTGCGTCAAAGGCTTTTATTGACAATTACATTAAGGAACATGCAAAGAGTCATTGTTTGTCGGGTTGAGCCTTCTTCTTTAATACCTCTGCAATTTGCCCTGGTATGCTGTCAATTAACTTCTGGGCCACATCCTGACTGATGGCAGCCCATTCTGGCATAAGCAATGCTTGGAGTTGGTCAGAAATTGTGGGTTATCGTTTGTCCATCTGAGCTTGAGGATTGACCACAAGCTCTCAATGGGATTAAAGTCTGGGGAGTTTCCTGGCCATGGACCCAAAATGTCGATGTTTTGTTTCCAGAGCCACTTAGTCAGCACTTTTTCCTTATGGCAAGGTGCTCCGTCATGCTGGAAAATACATTGTTTGTCGCCAAACTGTTCTTGGATGGTTGGGAGAAGTTGCTCTGGGAAGATGTTTTGGTACCATTCTTTATTTATGGCTGTGTTCTTAGGCAAAATTGTGAGTGAGCCCACTCCCTTGGCTGAGAAGTAAACCCACACAAGAATGGTCTCAGGATGCTTTACTGTTGGCATGACAAATGGTAGCGCTCACCTTTTCTCCTCCAGAAAAGCGTTTTTCGGGAAGCCCCAAACAATCGAATAGGGGATTAATCAAAGGAAATTACTTCATTCCAGTCCTCAGCAGTCCAATCCCTGAACCTTTTGCAGAATATCAGTCTGTCCCTGATGTTTGTTCATGGAGAGAAGTTACTTTTTTGCTGACTTTCTTGACACCAGGCCATCCTCCAAAAGTCTTCACTCACACCTGCCTTTTACCATTCCTGAGCAAGCTCTGCACTGGTGGTGCCCTGATCCCGTAGCTAAATCAACTTTAGGAGACGTCTTGGCGCTTGCTAGACTTTCTTAGGCGCCCTGAAGCCTTCTTCACAACAATTGAACCTCTCTCCTTGAAGTTCTTGATGATCCGGTAAATGGTAAATTTACGTGCAATCTTATTAGCAGCAATATCTTTGCCGGTGAAGCCCTTTTTGTGAAAAGCAAGGATGACTGCACGTGTTTTCTTGGAGGTAACCATGGTTAACAGAGGAAGAACAATGATTTCAACCCCCCTTTCAATCTTCCTTTTAAAGCTTTCAGTCTGTAATTCAATCAGCATGACAGAGTGATCTCCAGTCTTGTCCTTGTCAACACTCTCACCTGTGTTAACAAGAGGATCACTGACATGATGTCAGCTGGTCCTTTTGTGGCAGGACTAACATGCAGTGGAAATATTTTTTGGGGTAATAAGTGAATTTTCATGGAGGGACATTGCATTTAATCACAATTCATCTGATCACTCTTCATGACATTCGGGAGTATATGCAAATTGCCATCATAAAAATGAAGGCAGTAGACTTCGTGAAAAATAATATCCATATCACTCTCAAAACTTTTGGCCACGGCTGCAGTACACTGAATTTGAAATAAGATGCAATTTAAGATACATCCTTAAGTAAAACTGGATGTGACACAGTGCACTTTAGGTACTGTAGTTAGAGTACAGTAGTTATGATGTATTACATTATACTTCCACAGCAGATTACACTGCATTATGGGAAATCCAGTGCAGCATACTACTACACTCAATGTTGCCCCAAGGCACCTGCAACAGAAGCCAACCCAACACAAACAGTATGAAACAAAGGTTTTTTATCAGCAGTTCAAGTAGCACAATATTGCTCCTACACCTACTACCATAGCATTATGGGTAATGCAGTTGTAGAACATCATGCTACCTCACCTATTGCCAGGTTGAAGACTTTGACGCCGAAGTAAAACACAAAAGCGTACGGGGCCACAGAGCACTCTGGGAGTAGATACCACGGGGGTTGGGTCAGGTGATCTGTACGGAGGGTGGACACGTTCAGGGAGAGGTCACTGGAGGTCCCGGCTGTGGAGTTAGTCATTGTTGCTATAGAGATTTGGGTCAATGTTTGCAAAAAAGAGATGAAAGAGCGAAAATATGTTGTTGCAATATTTTGTGTATTTGTAGTATATACAGTGTACAATGTAAATGTGATAATTAAACTCTAATATTTAAAATGTTAATTTTGCATGTTGCCATAGTTAAGATGTTTTATTACTTAATTATACATAAATATCTGTCAATGTATTTGCCGTTATATAAATATATAAAAAAATATATTCTCTTCATGGCTTTGATGATCAAAATGACATAATAACATAATATGACAATATTAAGTAATTCAATTCATAGTTGATATTATAAAAACTCTTACCTTCAAAGTACGTTGGATGTCTCCCAATTCACTTGTGTCCTTCTTCAGTCCTGGTCCTCAATGACATAGCTTGTGTGAGTTTTTTAATAGTCTTCAAAAGACTATTAATTACAAACTATTGGAAACATGAAAGAAAAACCCCAAAAAATTTCTCTGTGGCAAAATCAAGGCTCTCTACGGTAGTAGATCTCTCTTTATACAGATCTCAGTATATCAGAAGCCAAGCCGCTGTGCCAAACGGGACCCTTACTCCATTCAGCCCTGTCTCATAGGGGGCAACACTTTATAAAGACAGCCCCCTGCCCTGACTCAGAGAGACAAAGAGAGAAAGAGAGGGAGAGTGAGAGGGAGGGAGGCTAGACAATTATAACAATTTGATGAACTGGTACAATCTGATTGGTTGGCACTAAATGGGGCAGGCATTGTCGCATAAGGTCTAATGTTATTGGTTATTTTGGAGGGTGCCATTTGGGATGCGTAGATTCTAAATTTTCTCTCTCTGATGCAACAGTAGCTTAGAGGGCCAAAGAAGGCCTACCCAATGTAAACAGGTGATGCAAGGACATTATAGCGTCAGAGATGTCTTACTAACATCTATAAGAGAAAAACTACAATATATAAACTGCAAGAGCTTACGTATACCTAAGGCTCTATATAGGAACGCCCACTTCTTTACAACGAAATGAACACTGGCAGTTATCAAACTAATTTCCTGAAATTCAAAACATTTTGTCATAGAGCAGATACGTTTGTTGTCGTTGCTTAAACGCTTATACATGTTTGTCTGGAGGCAGAGATATTTTTGTAGTTCTAAACAACAACAAAAATTGAATATTTTAGGTCCAACCCCTGTTCCTGATCCAAGTCAAAACATGACTCCTGGTCCAACCCGTTCCAGCTCCAACCCCTGTTCTGGATCCAACCCCTGTTCTGGATCCAATCCCTGTCCCAGATCTAACCCCTGTTCAAGCTTCAACGTCTGTTCCAAGTCTAACCCCTATTCCAGCTTCAACCTCTGCTCCAGGACCAAGCACTGTTCATGCTTTAACTCGAGTTGACTTTAGTAGTATAGACCCACGTTTTCTATTCAGAGAGAGCATTACTGTGTGGGTTATCATCTGCAACATCACAATGTCGTTGGTGGATTGATAACCTAGCAAGTAGAAAGTCAATGGAGCAAAGTAAAATCTCCCAAAATGTAGGTGGATTACTTGATGACTTTGGTACATTTTGAATCCCATTGACCTTTCTAGGTATATTTTCAATACTGGATAACTAATATCCAATCTAATAATACATACATTGTAATCAGATCTATCCACCTTATAACAACAAGGAACATATCCTCTCATGTCAGGAAGAAGAATAACTTTTAATAATAGAATTTATTAGTAATACAGCATTATATTGTACATGTCAACATGGAATATATTTGCCTACTTTATATTTAAATGTGTATTGCTACTAAACATTTATGCAAACAAAAATGCCCTGTTTTATCTTTAGGGTTAGAGTTAGAAATAATATTGAAGTGTTGTAAGGTTAGGTTAAAGTTAAGTTAAATAATTTGGCTGTATAGTAATATTACCGTATCACACTTTGACCTTGTTAGGCTTCTTGGTGGAGCGCGTACACCGACAGCACCAGCCTGGCAAAAACGTTGGCCTCTCCATTTTGGTCATATACAGCAGTGGCTCGATGCTAGAACTCAGATCCATCATCGAGTAGACACTGGTAGTGACATGACACCGGAACTGGACGAACGTGTAGTACGAGTAGAATGGAACGAGGGCCACGGGAGGAAGGTAGTTGAAAAAGATTATACCCAAGATGACCAGCACCATTTTGAATGCTTTCTTCTTCACCGGGTGCATCACCTCCTTCCCAGCCACGGAGCGGCGTAGGACCCATATGATGGAGAGGTTGCAGTAGATCATCAGGGCGAAGGAGAACAGGATGAGGCCGCTGAAGAGCTCATACTTGACCCCAACGGTGCTCTTTGCCAAGCCGTAAGCCGAGATGAGAGCCCAGGTGAACGCGGAGACCCCCACGCGGATCCGGTTGGAGCGGATGCTGGTGAACAGGACGGGGTGGACCACGGCCACATAGCGGTCCAGACAGATACACACCTGGGAGGGAGACGGACAGTGGTCAGAGTCTTACAGAAACGTTGTGCGCTCGTTCTAGCCCTCTGACGGGGAGAACATGAGAGTTAGGCCATCTGGACACAACGTTGGTCGGTCGTACCATTAAGAATCAGACGGGAGTCAAGTTGGCACGTAAACCTCAAATCCAGGGTCACTCAAGTCCAGCCGGACTCTGATTATGGATGCAGGCCCACTCATTACTCCGACTGGAACAGCCCTCAACGTGTCGTAGCTTGTCCCCCCCCCCTCAGTAAACCACTGACTTTTGTTCCGGTACGTTTGATTATACAGAGGGCGGTCTGAGCACGGGAATGCCCAAGCATGAAGTAGCTATGACTGGCTGAGTTGCTAGGTTACAGTACATTGTATTATACAGCTCTGGAAAGAATTAAGAGGCCACTGCAAGTTGAACCCTTCTGTTCCTCACTCAAAACCTTCCTTATCAAATTATTTGGAAAGGAAAATAAAAGGTGCAGCGGTCTCTTAATTTGCGTTTTCAGCCTGTCAGCAATGGACAGAATGGTACTAAAGAGGACAATAATAAGTGTTATTAAGTCTTGTCCAAACCATGAAAAGGAAAGTACATTTTTGATAGGTCTAAAATGTTACTAGGTTGGTTTGTGGTCTTACCAGGAAGAGCGGGGCAGTGTCTTTGAGGCCGTAGGCTAAGCGTTGTAAGTACCAGATCCCTTGGTGGTTCAGAACCAGCCTGTTAAAGATGTCTACCGGACCCATGAGACAGAAGAACGCATCCAGGATGGCCAGGTTAAAGATGAAGATGTCAGAAGTGGACGAGTCGCTCTTCCTGCTGGCGATCTGCCAAAGTACCAAGATGTTGCAGGGTGTGCCTGTCATAGTGATTTAGTTATTAGCCTTCCATCAGATATATTCAAATGCCACGCGTAATGTCTAAACGTGTACATTTTGGGGGGGAAATTAGCTGCAGACTATTCCATTAAGAAATGTCTAGAATTGCTGAAAACTGTTTCTCTCCAAAGGCAAATTTGGTAGAATGGCAAGAAATACGCTTTAAAGGATAGAAAAAACTGAAATAGAAAACTTCCTGCTTCTTGAATGAAACAGATTTGTGCAACATGGAAGACTGGTGATTTACCAGAGAACTTGACTGGTGAATTAACAGAGAACTAGGCTCTACTTCATTCAAAGAAAATATCCCTTTCTCCTGCTTCTCATCGCCTATGCTGACTATTTATTCTCTATAACATCCACCAGTTTTAAACATGTATAATTTCTTTTTAAATTTCATCCATTAGAACCTGCAACCTTCGGCTACTACACCAAATTACTCAGCATTATGTGCAGTGTTAAATTATTATGGGTTCTGAAGCACAGCTTTCTAATACCCCTATTAACACAACATTAGGGGTAATGTAAAAAGTTATTTGTCTAGACCTACTACCACAAAACGGTAAATGAATCAACCAAATGTATTTCATGCAGCCTTGTTTGTAGTTAATGTCTTACATTATTCGACAACACCTACGTAATATACTACATTGTGCCAAAATACCACAGCGTTATGGGTAAGGTATTTCTAGAACATGCTACTGCATGCTACCACAGCATTGTGGGTAATGTAGTTGTAGAACATCATGCTAGCTCACCTAATGCCAGGTTAAAGACTTTGACGCCGAAGTAGAAGACAAAAGCGTACGGGGCCACGGAGCACTCGGGGTGCAGGTACCAGGGAGGTCGGCTCCAAGTTCCCGAACTCAGGGTGGACACGTTTAGGGAGAGGTCACTGGAGGTCACGGTTGTGAAGTTAGTCATTGCTAGCAGGGAAGGTGTGGTCGAGGTAGAGGGGATCAGCGGGAAAAGGGAAGACCTGGGGTATTAGAGCCGGGTTTGGATACGGTATAACATGACAAGACATTACGGAGTCATGACACATTCATTATCTGTTCCAATTGGTTGTTCAGGCCACTGGTCAGCAAATTCTTTCATCGATGAACTCAAACCATTATACAAAAGTTTACTTCAAAGCTAATGTCTCGATTGGCTCATTCACTCATTCCCCGCTTGTTGGTTCCCTGTGCAAAACACTGGCATCCACGGTTCTCCTGACCGATACTATGACTATCCATTAAGGGAGCCCATGTCGTTCTTACCTCAGCGGTGTTGTTAGACGTCCCTGGAACCGGTCCCCCAGCCGCACGCCTCCTTCCTCAGCCTCTGTCCTCAGAACGCTACGGTTCACCCGAAGACTGATTACAAGTTATTGACTCCGCTTGATTGTCAGCAGCAAATTCTTAAGTCAAGCGCGACGGTCCTCCGTACCAAAGCACTCAAAATCCAAGGATCCAAATCGTGTGCTAAACGGGGCCCCTTGCATTCAGCCCTGTCTCACAGACCCCTGACTGAGAGAAAGTGAGAAGACCCTTATGGCAGCCTGAGGAACCTCAACAACCCCAACACAAGCGTCCACCAGTATGCGCAGCTCCAAAAGAACACTGCGATTGGTCCACGGCAATATATGGGGTGGCACAGCCGTATAAGGTGCAGCGCCATTGGATGTTTTCAGGAAAGGGGTGTCGTGTTATGTTTGATAGGGGGATTGGGATGCCTACCGTTTGATATTTTCTCTCTGATGCAACAGTCGCTTAGGGGTCCTACCCAATGTAAACAGGTGATGCAAGGACATTATAGAGACTGCAAGGTCTTAATAATATCTACACTGTTTAAAAATGAAGGGAACACTCAAATCACACATGGGGGCTCGATGAAGCAAATACACACTGATCAAAAAGGGAACACGTGTTTATCTCGTGGCTGTCCGCGCTCCTGATCAGATGGCGGACGGTGTTCTGGGGGATCTCCTCCCTGACCTGGATCAGGGCATCAGTGAGCAACTGGACAGTCCATGGCACTACTTGGGGACGTCTAAAGCACCGATACATAATGCCCAAGAGGTTTCATTAGGATTTAGGTCTGGGGAACGTGAGGGCCAGTCAAAGGCGTCAGTGTCGTCATGCAGGACCCGCCTACACACTCTGGCCACATGAGGATGGGCATTGTCCTGCATCAAGGCCGGCCTGTGGCTTAGGTGCAATAGGCCAATGCTGGGGGCGCCGTTGGTCCATGGGGGCGCCAAGCAAGCTGCGTGATATTGACTGCGTTGCAAGGGGGGCCCCAGCTGAAATATCGCCTAGGGCTTTATTGTGGTCAGGACCGGCCCTGTCCTGCATCAGGAGGAGTTCAGGGCCCACTGCACTAGCAGAAGGTCAGGACCGGCCCTGTCCTGCATCAGGAGGAGTTCAGGGCCCACTGCACTAGCAGAAGGTCAGGACCGGCCCTGTCCTGCATCAGGAGGAGTTCAGGGCCCACTGCACTAGCAGAAGGTCTGACGATGGGTCTGATGGGTCTGATGTTATCCTGGTAACTAACACCAGTCAGGGTACCGTTGACTAGCAAGTGGAGGTCTTTGCAACCCTCCAAGGACATGCTACTGACACCCTCCAAGGACATGCCACTGACACCCTCCAAGGACATGCCACTGACACCCTCCAAGGACATGCCACTGACACCCTCCAAGGACATGCCACTGACACCCTCCAAGGACATGCCACTGACACCCTCCAAGGACATGCCACTGACACCCTCCAAGGACATGCCACTGACACCCTCCAAGGACATGCCACTGACA
>JACXGK010011248.1:0-16362 GCA_016801125.1 Novumbra hubbsi
TTGGTCCTTGGGCAAAACTCCTGTTCAGCGCCCCTCCATATAAAGATATTAGATATATAAAGATATTAGATATATATCTATATATATCTAATATCTTTATATGGAGGGGCGCTGAACAGGAGTTTTGCCCAAGGACCAAAATAAAATACAAAAATAAGACATGAATGTCAAAAAGTAACAAAGACAACTAGAAAGAAATTGTATTATAAAAATACAAATTAAAATGATAATAACATTTTAACATTATTACCCAATGACTAACAAGAAATAAAACTAAATTGCACGCAGCCTAGGTGGCTCCTCATCCTGGCCAGTGCCAGAGGGTGCCCCAAAACCTTTCAGAAACCCCCCTGAATTTACAAGTCTAAATTCTAAGTCTAACCTAAACACATTTACTGCACAGTAAAATATACATGTGATTTTGCACAATTTATTTAACTTTCTGAATGAGAACCAAGTGTTTCATACAACCTCTTTGGCTAATTGTAGGCATAAGTCACCCCAAAAGTGTCCATATGTCACAATAGATAATATAGAAGTCTTTTATGTTACCCTCCAGCATTGAACATTCCCCTTACTGAGCTCAGAGAATCACAGAAAAATAAGTCACCTCAATGAAAGTTAACAAAATTTTTTGCTAGGTTCTAATCGTTATGCTGCAGGATACTCCCGTTATCATGATAAAACTGTGAAATGATATCCATCATTATGCATGCTAGTTGTAAGAACAAACAAGAGTTAGACTAGCTTATTTCATTGCATGCATAATATTATACTCATATAGAGATGAGAGCTGCATACCTTATCTTTTGCACAATAGATAGGCTTAGATATTATCTTACCCATTTGCGTAGATTTGGCACTTGAGCTTAATACTTTACCCATCCCCCAGCACTATCAATCAACAGTCAAGACTAAAACAAATCACCTTTGTGGTCTTCATACTGTTACGATTTCGCACAAACCAGAAAAAATCCACACCCTGGCCTACACCAGGAGGAACCCAGGGCCCACTGCACCAGCGTAAGGGCTGACGATGGGTCTGAGGATTTCTCAATACATAACTGCAGTCAGGGTACCAGCATGTGGAGATCTGTGCGACCCTCCTAGGATATGCCTCCCCAGACCATCCCTGACGCCCTGGTGCCAATGCAGCTCGATTGGCATTCACCAGAGAACATCTGGTCTGCCATTGGTGCTCCGTTCTCTTTACAAAAGAGCGCAGGTTCACACTTGCGCACATCTCACATGTTTGTTATTGCAAATTTTTTTTTTATTGTACAGTTTATTTTATTACATTTACACAAATATATATATATATATATATATATATATATATATATCTATATATGTATATGTATGTGTGTGTGTATGTATGTATTTATAGATATAAATGTGTGTGTGGGCCGTACAGCATTGGGCCGTAGTAAAAAATCTTGGGGCTAAACTGGCCTGCCTGCAGTCCAGTCATTTCACTTTCAAAACAATGGCAATTGATCTCCTAATTCCCAAAACGTACAGTGTATTGTCATAAGAGTTTTTTTAAACGTGCTGCTGGCATCAAATTCCAAAACCAATAACATTTCTCAGTTTCAGCATTTGTACTAGTACTAGGCCCACCAACTAAAAGATTGAATGTGCTACCAGTTAAAATGTTTAGTCTGGACTCATATGACTAGACTGGAACCATATGCGTTGGAGGCTAAACGTTGTGTGCTAGCTGGGTTCTTGATAGACAGATGACACTGTCTTTTGTGTAGCTGGCCTGATTTGGTACAACATCAAGGGAGATGGTGACCCAGAATCAGTTTGACCTGAGTGCTTGAAATCATCCATGGAAAGCTCCTGCCATGAGTAGAAATTTGCTTTCTCTCTCTGGTTGCCTCTCTCTGGCTCTCTCTGTCTCTGGTTGTCTCTTTCTGGCTCTCTCTCAATTCAATTTAACTTTATTAGCAACCATATTGCCAAAGCCAGAGGTACAATAACAACAGGAAAACGAATAACCGCCATAATGCCACCAACAACAGTTAACCACACAATAACAACGGCAAGAACAGAAATAATAAACATAGCAACAACCAAACACCAAAGTTAAGAGTGGCAACAATGGCTAAAATACACAATTAATAAATAAATAGGTTACCGTCCAAGGCAGCTCACAGGTTGCCCGTTATTTTATGGCACTCTTTGAGGAAGAGCCCAGCTAGTGCATCCCTCTCCCAAGATTACCCATGCTTTCCATATGACAGCATGGGAATGATGGCACTTGTGTTTCAAATCTTTTCAAGAAATGCTGTCTGGTTTTGGTGTAATGTTGACAGTGTAGTAGAGAGGGCATCTCTGTCTCTTCCTCACCTGTCATACAGTGACCATGTGTTCTGGATTATTTTGTCTGCCTTTTTCGATGGCTAGGCTGTATTTGGTCAGAATTTGTCTGATTTCATATTTGTGGCAGTAAAAAAAATATTCACCCAATGCATAGTCTCTGTTTAGGGATTTTGTTTGTTTTTTTCTGGTTGTTCCAATGTTCCTGATAGACCTTTTTGGTTTGTTTAACTATTTGGTTTATTCTGATTTGTAATTGTAAAGCAGTGTTGAAATGGAACACTGTTTGGTGTTGGTTGGTAAGGCTCATGACCAGCTGACTGAAATGACTCTTTTTGGGGTTTAGTTCTTGGGTTTGCAGTGATTCAAATTGGGGTGTGTCTTGGGGACTTCATTTGAGATGTATCTAAGTGTTTTGTGTTTTTTTCTTGATGTTGATTATTAAAGGATAGCGGCCTAATTCCTCCCTGCAGGGCCTCTATTGGATGCTTGTCCCATCTAGTGTGGTCAGGCTGACTGAGTGGACCCCACACTTCCATATAGTGCTATTGGTACGATTATGCTCCCAAATCCTTTAGACCAGATTCTGATTGGTATGTCTTTTTATGGCATTCATTTTCTGATTGCAAAAAAGGTTCTTATTGTTTTCTTTTGCCAAGATGATTGCCAGCTATGCCACTTGCATGTTTTGGGGCCTCATAGACAACTATTACAAAAGAGTGCATGCTGTCATTGATGCTAAAGATGGCAATACACAGTATTAGGAACAAAGGGTATGCAGACTTTTGCCTGCTCGCTCATGTTTTCTTTAATTATGGTAAATATATTACCAATTCTGCAAGGGTATGCAAACTTTTGAGCACAACTGTATATTACTTTTAACTTGAATATGTTAATTGTATAATGTTTACATTGTAAATTGCATGCATTGTTTCTGAGGACAGTACATACCATAATCTGATTTTTCACCAGTCATCATCTGTCTCGAAGCTCTCATCAAAAAGCATAACATTGATATTGCTAAGTATTAACTGAAATATTTTGACATGCTTGTATGTAAAAGAAAACAATGTTCCAGTTATTCTTCCAACGTTAGGATTAAACGACCCGCCCAAGCCCATTAAAAATAGCCCAATTGTGTGTGAAACCTTCTAATCAGATATGTTGTGGTCTAGCAGCCTGACAGTGTTGCAAGCAGAGTAATGGTGTGGCTTAGGGTGGTCTAGCAGCCTGACAGTGTTGCCTAGCAGAGTAATGGTGTGGCCTAGGGTGGTCTAGCGGTATAAGTATAGGGTCAATTCAGTCTCAAGTCTTGCATGCCACGTCAAGAAGGCTGAAGCCCAAGTTGAGCGTGCAAAGTACTAGTCGAGAGCAGTGATGCTGTTGTGTGAGAGTATAATAATTGAGAGAGTAGAGTATTGCGCTCACATGACAGACATTGTTGCCTTTAAAAATTGCATGTTACTATATGGTTGGTAGCTCTATTGGTCTGTCACAAGTCATTTTTACTTACCACAATGCCGTTGGATTTGGTAGTTAAAAACGCTTGAGACATGTCCCTGCTGAGAATTGTAGCAACGTAACATAGCTCCAACGTTAAGAATGCTGTGTTGGGAAGTGCAGGACATAGGGTTTGTGCTTAGTGTTGGCCAGGTGAGCTGTCAGCTGAAAAACCAAGTCAGTTTTACATTGTTACTATGGAAGGTGTCTTCCATAGGTTATGATCCAATGCATTTTGTCATTGCCATTTGTTTGTTTCTTATTATTTTGTGTATTTTATCTGTTGTAAGTAATGTATATTGTAAGTATTATGAAGTGCATGGGTTACAATATTTTTTTCCAAAACTGTAAATGCTTATATGCTGACAATGCTGTTGTGCTAGATCAAGGCAATAGTTATGGTTTGGGTAGCCAGGGAAATATACAGCTTATATTCCCCTTCTGCACTCCACTTCTGTATTTTCTAGGGTTAAAAAATCTTGTACCCAGAGAACATTGTAACCTGTAAGGAACATTTCATTATTACTGGCACCAATTTATGCCATTGTTAATTCTTTTGGCCTTTCGACTGACAATTTGCTTGGCCCCACTCTGGGCATGCACCCCTGCTCCTGTGCTGCACACACCTGTGACCACCCATACCTACGTTGGTTGCTGGGAAGCTATATAGGTCTTAGGCAATTGAAATAGCCGGCCAATGGCATTGTACACAAATCTGACTTGTGACTAACCAATAGAGCTACCAATCATAGTTAATTACATGCATTTATTTTGCTAAAGGCAACCACGTCTGTCAAGTCCGTGTCGATGGACAACTGCTTCTTTGCTCTGGTCCTTTGCGCACTCATCTTTAGTTTCTCCTCCATTGTTAAGGCTATTGGTTATTTTTTTTGTGGAATCTGTGAGAGGAAGATTCTTTTTAAATTTGATTCCACGCCATAAGTGAGTTTAGCGAATCCTATACAATGACGTTTCACTCCACCCCCCGCATTTCCAACACTGTTCTAGTTCAAGAATAAAAAGAGAACATGATGATAGGAGTGGGAAAAATGGAAAGGTCAAAAGTCAGTTTGCTGTTTAAAACCGTTACTTTTTTCATGTTAGTTGTAATTTCTGTATTTTTCTTCATACGGAAGTGTACTTTAATCATGCCTTAAAAATATTCAAACCAAAATAATGTTTGTGCATTTAAAATTTCTAAACCCTTACATGTGTATAGATATTTACAGGATACATTTTTGGGGGGGCTATGGGTTATCAGCTTTTCATCAGCCTTGTTTATCATTTAGCGTCATGGGAGGGGATTTAGGAGGAAAAGGATTATGCGGAATAGTGCTTTAGATGTGGGTGCTGGAAGATCTATCAAAAGCCAGCTCGTGTGCATGCTTACCAGCCTTGTCTGACCTAGAATCATTGTAGCAAATGTGGGAGGTGAGTTATTTCCAAGATGCCTTGAGACTTCAAAACCTTGTACTCTCTTTACTGGTGGAGGTGAGTGAGCTAGAGAGAGGGGAAGAGGTATGGGGGTTGCTGTGTAATAAGCTTGTCCAAACCCGGGCTAGGGGGTGATTAGATTAATTAGAGGAACCAGGAGAAATAGCTAGCCAGACCAGGTGGTGAGAGGTCAAGGGTCAGTGGCCAGGGCCTATTTGGGAGGGACTATGGAGTCTCCTGCAACTAGCAGCTAACCCAGACCCTGGTGAGAGGTCAGTGGTAAGGGCCTATTTGGGAGGGACTATGGAGTCTCCTGCAACTAGCAGCTAACCCAGACCCTGGTGAGAGGTCAGTGGTAAGGGCCTATTTGGGAGGGACTATGGAGTCTCCTGCAACTAGCAGCTAACCCAGACCCTGGTGAGAGGTCAGTGGTAAGGGCCTATTTGGGAGGGAATCAGGAGACTTATCCAGACACCAAGGGCCATTGTGTTGTTCATTGTTCAGAGCTCTGTTCTCTCTCTCTTTGCCCCCCTCACTCTCTCTGTAATAGTCTTTCTTTCTCTCTGCCTCTCTTTTTCTTTTCTTTTTTTTCTTCTCGCGCACAGATTACTCTGACCTAGTCTGGATAATGTCTGCCTGCCTCAATAACAGTGGTTGAACTTGTCACTGGCTTGACATATTGAGCAAATGACTGATATTAAAGGAGGGGAAGATAAAAGACAGGACAGGGAGGATAACTAGTGTGGAGAGACTAATGGAGAAAGAGAAACCAAGGAACATTTTCAAGGATAGACATTACGATCAATACAGGAGATGGGACAATGAGGAAGAACTTTAAAAGTGCAGCCGATTTAGCAGCTCTGGACTTATCAATCACAGTACAACACCAAGTCATTTTAATTTCAGGGATATCAATCTGTCTAGTTAGGAAGCGTCAGCGATTGTGAATCAATGTCACTTGTTTTGAAACTGAAAGTGACAACAGATGCACTGGAGTGGCAACAGCAAGACAACCCCCAAAGAGTGAATGGTTTTACAGGTGGTTGCCACAGACAATTATTCTTATCCTTCCAGACTGATTTTTCTCTAGCTTTGCATTTTGTTAGTGTCACTACTTGTAGCATGAGGCAGTACTTACAGCCTGTTCAGGTTGAGGTAATCCAGCTTCTCCAGGATGGCTGATCCATATATGTTCCCCCAAGAAGGTTTGCTGTGTCTCCCAGTACATTCTAAAGAGCATTAAGGAGATACCAGGAGATGGGCCGTTACACAATGAGAGCTGGACAGGGCGTTGGAGGAGCACTGCCAGAGCCCCACAGAATTTCCCTTCTGCCGTCCCCTTGGAAACCCTGTGATTGAGTCATGGCCTCTAATGGCGGGCCTTCTTTTTAGAAGCTCACCTTAGCTGACTCAGGTGCCCCCCTAACAAGTGGACAAGGTACATCAACCAAGACCCATCAACATTGATAAAAAAAAGAAAGAAATGTCAATGTGTATGTTTCTTTCTATATTAGCTCGATATGACAATGTGGGAAAGATGGACAGAGTATGCTGAAATGGCTCACTAACCCATAATGCTCAGGTATACGTGTACTGGAGGCAGTGGCTTAGACTGCTGGAGCAGCCTAAACCACCGGCTACACATTTCTGTAGTTTTACTAAATCCCATCAGGTAATAATTGAAATATGGTTTTAAGTGTCTAGCTACTAAGTGTCGTTGTAACACTGTCAACCACTCGTTATACAAATGCACCTTACAGACAGAGACATCCTTTAAGAATGTTCTTCCACCTGCCTGCCTTGTTTTTTATTTTCAACTTTCCTAATACATTTTAGATATCCCCTATAAAATCTGTTTAAAAAAGTCAGCCACCCAGCCTGCCAGTCAGTCCATCTCTCACTCTTCCTTGCTACAAGGACAGCATCCATTTGCCACTAAACAATTTCTCTAAGCAGCCTCAACTATAGCTTTTCCAGCATCAAAACTATTCCAGCACAAACCTGATAGAAACCAGCCTCATGGGTTCTTTGTGTTTTCACTGCCATGGAAGTGTAACTTGCGGTATGGTTTCATTTGTGTAAAAAAAAGTGCTAGTAAGGATTTTGCAGATTTTAAGACAGCGACAGGTGAATCGTTTAGAGGGCAAGATTGTTGTGAATCTCTATGAATAAAGTATGATTCACGAGAACATTTTATGTTCTATTTTCTTCTTCATATTCAGCAATGCAATGGAATCAACCTCTGTAGAAAATAGAAGGCTTGAGTAACTCTCTGTGAGGAATGGGTTCTATGGTACGTTAAAAACTGCTATAAGTTTTCTCCCTGTACAGATTCATTATAATATTACAAATCTATACTACGGTACAGTTTTTATTGGTTTCTCTTGGGTATGATATTGCTAAATGATCTTTCTTGTGCAGACACTCTGCTACAGCATCACCATTTGGACAACAAAGCACCTGGATGAGAACTAGTATGACAGACCTTGCCTGATCTGCCTTTTTTTTCCCTGTGGTTTGTACTGTTGTTAGCTCTCCTAGGTGTTCTGATGAGATATTACTATGAAGAGTAGTCAGTTTAGAGCTCACCAGTTTTTAATCAATTAGCTTCACAGACACACTTGCATCTAAATATTACATTGTTACCCATGGTCTGTTCAAGATACTAGCTACTTTATCTGAACTTTTATGTGTGAAGACAGATTTTGTTTTCAGGAAAGCTCTTCATATTACTACATATTTATTTTACCATGAAACATTGTATGAATCAGGGCTTGACAATCCTGTTCCTGTAGGTTCTCTCTTTAACCCCATCTGTGTATAAACTGAGGTGGCTTTTCATCCTGCCACGATTTATAATCAGTTGAGCTATAAGGATTGGAAACAATCCAGGGTTAGGAAGACCTGATTAAGTGTAAATATTATAGGATGTTTATTTAGATTTTTTGGGCCAAATATTTTTTTCCCATTAGTAACATTAATTCTGTTAATACACTGCTCAAAAAACATCTGTCATGTGCTTAGCGTGAACCCTCTCATCTGTGAATGGAACAGGGTGCCAATGATGGACCAGCCAATTTTAGTGTTCCCTGGCAAATGTTCAACATGCCAAAATACCACCTTTTGATTTCATATAGGTTATATACGTTTTTAGCCAATATTTATTTTATTCATATTTTTTATGGTCTAAGCCTTCTCTGTCTACATCTGTCTCTGGCACTTGTACAATTACCAAAACCACCGACATGTTGAGAGCTCTACTGACACACTACGAAAATCAACTCTTGGCTCCTGTATTGTCATGTCCAATCTCGGTTGTCTGTTATCGGCCATTAGAAAGGAAAGGAAAGGCCATTAGAAAGGAAAATCTGGGTACCACCAATCTCATTTTGATTCCGATCTCGTGCCAACAAAGTTGTGTCATTGATCCTGAAAAGGCGGACCTAAATTTCAATGGACTCCAAACCTGTTGTGCCAAAATGATACTTATGAGAAAATGTTAAGGCATCTGTCGTATTTGTATAATGTAGTATTAGATTAAGTATATCATCTGGTTTTCTGGTGGGTCAATACGGTTTGAAAACTGAAAAATGGGGGCTTGATCTGTCTTTCATGTGTGATTGATTACTCCACCCAGAATTCTGGGTTAAAATATTACAAATCTCCGGAAGCATTTATCTGATTTTGTGTACACTTGTGCAGCAGACGGATGGGTGTATGACAGTTGGCATTCAAATTGGGCTAGACTAATATTTGTGTGTGTGCTTGGTAATGCCATTACTTTGCAGTGATTTGATTAGAAACAGGTCGTTGTAATACTCCTGCCCTGGGTTGATGCTTTTTAATCTTCAGACAGAACAAGATTAACAGTGGACATTTCCTATTTGTCACACGGCATGACGTTTGCTAATTCACATTACTACCTCCATTGCCTGCTAATAGAAGATGCTAGATGTATCTTCAAATACGCCGTGAAGGACAATTAGTGTCTACGAAACCCTCTCAATCATTAAATCAAAACATGTTTCAGGCCTTGTGTGTTTCTGTGTGTCACTTACTTCATTATTATGCAGACGCCAGTTAACCACTCAAGTGTAAATCTGTTGAACACGGTTACACACGTTAGTGGTCTCCTGAACCATATCCTTTGGGACTTCTGTCTTAGTTTTGAAATATAGCAAATTAACCTGCATCAATGCCTTTTCATTTCCCAGTTTGGCATTGTGATTAAGTCACTGTGCTGTAAAATACCAGCCTTCTGTTCTATTTCCTCTTCTTCATTTAATGATGGTCACAAAGTTAGCAGCCGTGAATGTGTTTAAAGGCTAAGACCGTCTCAAATACGGAACACAACAACTTGACTCCAGGCTTGATCTTTCGATTGTTTTTGATACATGTCAGAATTACTGTCTGTGACCTTGTTGATGCCTGGCTTGCCTGCTAGATCGTCTACTTAAACTGCACTTTGTGTGTTAAGGTTTATATTAGGGGTGCACAGATCCAATAATGGTATTTGAAATGTGTCTGATACTGGCTACTAATACCAGATTAGGGATCGGTGTCAGATTCTGTAATGAAACAGACTGTCCTAACAATGTGCTGTGAACAGGTAAGTTGTCTATGCTAGGCTGTCCAACAATCTGCCGTTTATGCCTTTTGAATTTAATAACTACCACCCTAATGTCTGCATTTGGTAGCTACATTACACTTGAAACAGCCACTATGGAAACTGTTAGTTGTCATCTAAGCAAATGCATGTTTTAAGTGGTGACAGACAGTACCTTAAGATGTCTTTTAGCTGACGTTAGACTATGGGGTTTTTCTCTATAATTTGTTTGTGCATGAATGTACCATCTGTATGAACAGTGATAGTCTGTGTGAGCACATTGCCAATCCTTGCGTAAATGTAATTTTGTATGTGCAGATTGACATTCCGTATGTATATTTGCGATCTGTGAACACGCATTCAAATTTACAATTACATTAAAAACCTTTGTGGATTTCAATTCTGCATGTAAAAATGTACGTTTTACACGTATGAATTGCTATCTACACACACATTGTTTTGAGACACACTTTCCAACCGGTCAGAGGGAAATCAACTCGTTTCACTTGGGTATTTTCATATAGCAGAATAAGTAATTTCCTTTAATTACGTGTCTGAAATTTTAAGTTTAGGCTATTTATTATCCTCCACCAAATGGGAAGAGAGATTAAAATGCACTTGTTTTATTTGCCTGTCTGTAATGGATCCACTGTCAGGCCTTTCAGACCCCCAGTATCTGCCTGAGCCTACACTGTTTGATGTGGTTAGTATACAAATCCTCCCTATTAACATATACATTCTCCTCTGCAGCATCTCCTGTTAGCCACCACATCAGTTCGACTATGTTATATAACTAAAAAGAATGAATTGCTGAATGTGTTTGTATTAAATGTCTTATCAATTTGTACAGTACAATCATGTGTTTTTACTGAAGGTTTTATCATTAGAATACCAACATGTTTTATTTTGGCTATAGAATTTCTAAACAATAAAGAAAATCACACTTAAATTAAGTTGAATACATTAGATGTTTTTATCCTAATATAAAAGTCAGCACATGGCTTTGTGAGACAAAATGAGAAAACAAATCCAGAAAATCACATTGTAGGATTTTTTATGAATTTATTTGCAAATTATGGTGGAAAATAAGTATTTGGTCACCTACAAACAAGCAAGATTTCTGGCTCTCACAGACCTGTAACTTCTCCACTCGTTACCTGTATTAATGCCACCTGTTTGAACTTGTTATCAGTATAAAAGACACCTGTCCACAACCTCAACCTGTCACACTCCAAACTCCACTATGGCCAAGACCAACGAGCTGTCAAAGGACACCAGAAACAAAATTGTAGACCTGCACCAGGCTGGGAGAAGAATGCTGAGTTGCATCCAAAGAACACCATACCTACTGTGAAGCATGGGGGTGGAAACATCATGCTTTGGGGCTGTTTTTCTGCAAAGGGACCAGGACAACTGATCCGTGTAAAGGACAGCATGAATGGGGCCATATATCGTGAGATTTTGAGTGAAAACCTCCTTCCATCAGCTAGGGCGTTGAAGATGAAACGTGGCTGGGTCTTTCAGCATGAAAATGATCCCAAACACACCGCCCGGGCAACAAAGGAGCATTTCAGTGTCCTGGAATGGCCTAGCCCGTCTCCAGATCTCAACCCCATAGAAAATCTTTGGAGGAAGTTGAAAGTCCGTGTTGCCCAGAAACAGCCCCAAAACATCACTGCTCTAGAGGAGATCTGCATGGAGGAATGGGCCAAAATACCAGCAACAGTGTGTGACAACATTGTGAAGACTTACAGAAAACTTTTGACCTTTGTCATTGCCAACAAAGGGAATACAACAAAGTATTGAGAAACTTTTGTTATTGACCAAATACTTATTTTCCACCATAATTTGCAATTAAATTCATTAAGAATCCCACAATGTGATTTTCTGGATTTTTATTTTGTCTGTCATAGTTGAAGTGTACATATGATGAAAATTACAAGCCTCTCATCTTCAGTGGGAGAACTTGCACAATTGGTGGCTGACTAAATACTTTTTTGTATCAAAAAATTTATATATTTTACCATAAGAACTAGAGGCCTCCCCGTGTGCGGAGGCCTCTGTCAGGGCTGCCACTGACCCCGCCAACCTTTCTGGCCTAGCGTCACAGTATCACAATGGAAGACGACGCAAAATGTCTTCAATTCAGATTCCATTAGGTGGAAGACAATAAATATAAATAAAATATACATAACATAGCTATTACAGCTAGCTATTACAGTGAAGGAAAGAAATAAGTTGATCCCCTGCTGATTTTGTACGTTTGCCCTCTGAATTACCACTAAGTAATTATCAGTCTAGAATTTTAATGATAGGTTTATTTGAACAGTGAGAACAACAAAAAAAGGTGTATTTTATACAGGTAACGAGCTGAGATTAGGAGCACTCTGTTAAAGGGAGTGCTTTTAATCTCAACTTGTCACCTGCATAAAAGACACCTTCCACAGAAGCAATCAATCAGATTCCAAACTCTCCACCATGGCCAAGAACAAAGAGCTGTCCAAGGATGTCAGGGACAAGATTGTAGACCTACACAAGGCTGGAATGGGCTATACGACCATCGCCAAGCATCTTGGTGAGAAGTTTACAACAGTTGGTGCGATTATTCACAAATGGAAGCAACACAAAATAACTAAGTTTCTCCCGGTCTGGGGCTCCATGCACAATCTCTCTCCTTTTGGAGTTTCAAGGATCATCAGAACGGTGAGGAATCAGCTCAGAACTACACGGGAAAAGCTTGTCAATGACCTAAAGGCAGCTGGGACCATAGTCACCAAGAAAACAATTGGTAACACACAACGCCGCGAAGGACTGAAATCCTGCAGCGCCTGCAAGGTCCCCCTGCTCAAGAAAGCACATGTACAAGCCTGTCTGAAGTTTGCCAATTAACATTTGAATGATTCCGAGGAGAACTGGGTGAAAGTGTTGTAGTCAGATGAGACCAAAATCGAGATCTTTGGCATCAACTCAACTCGCCGTGTTTGGAGAATGAGGAATGCTGCCTATGACCCCAAGAACACCATCTACACCGTCAAACATGGAGGTGGAAACATTATGCTTTGGGGGTGTTTTTCTGCTAAGGGGTTAGGACAACTTCACTGCATCAAAGGGACGATGGTTGGGGCCATGTACCGTCAAATCATCGGTGAGAACCTACTTCCCTCAGCCAGGGCATTGAAAATGGGTCAAGGATGGGTGTTCCAGCATGACAATGACCCAAAATACACGGCCAAGGCAACAAAGGTGTGGATCTAGAAGAAGCACATTAAGGTCCTCGAGTGGTCTAGCCAGTCTCCAGACCTTAATCCCATAGAACATCTATGAAGGGAGCTGAAGGTTCGAGTTGCCAAACGTCAGCCTTAAAACCTTAATGACTTGGAGAGGATCTGCAAAGAGGAGTGGGACAAAATCCCTCCTGAGATGTGTACAAACCTGGTGGCCAACTACAAGAAACGTCTGACCTCTGTGATTGCCAACAAGGGTTCTGCCACCATGTACTAAATCATGTTTTGCAAAGGCGTCAAATACTTGTTTCTCTAAGTAAAATGCAAATCAATGCGTTTTTCTGGATAATTTTTTTATTGTATTCTCTCACTGTTTAAAAATACTTACCATTAAAATTATCGACTGATCATTTCTTTGTCACTGGGCCAATGTACAAAATCAGAGATTGGCAAAGATGAAAATTATATTTGTCTTGTGAAGAGATGAGAGAATCGTGGAAATCCCTTCTCTTTTACTGCGCAAGTTGTTGTGGGCTACATTACCCAAAAACCACGCATGGATGCATACTTATAAATTTCACCAAAAATAGTAGACCATCCAGGAACTTTTTGCATACTTTGATACATAATAATCGTCTCGCATACAAATCTTTTTGCATACACAGATCGCAAATGTCCATTGTCAATCTGCTCATACATATTTTAAATGTGCGCACAGATTTTCACACAGATTGTCACTCTCTTCATTCAGATTACACATTCATGCTCGGATCGTCCATCTGTTCACACAAATAATAATGGGACAAATCTAACCCCTTACTAGATTTAACATTAGGCTAGAAAATTCTAGCCTCCCCTTTTAATATCATCAACGTAAAGATGTTTTTGAATTCTATTAATAATAATAATAAGAAATTATTTTAAGTTGTAGTGATACTTAGGTGTAGTTAGTGGGTTTTAACGTATCAAGCCTTTTGGGTTGTTGGTGTTGGTGCAATAAACCCTCTCCACTGTAAAAGAAGTTGGGGAAACACTGCTCAACTCGGTTAACTAACATGAAGTCATCATCACATGGTTAATTGGGGTTGTTTGTTAATAAAATATAGTATAGTATAATTGAAAATTTTGATCAAGCCAGCAGAATACACCAAGACCCCTTTCATTGTAAACGCTCTCTCTCTCGCTCACTCTCGCTCGCTCGCTCACTCACTCACTCACTCTCACACTCACTCACTCTCTCTCTCTCTCTCTCTCTCTCTCTCTCTCTCACACTCGCTCACTCACTCACTCACTCACTCACTCACTCACACACACACACCCATACACTTTTCTCTCTGATTGAGTTGTGGTTAATGGCCCTACACACATGCTTACAGAAGATAATTTACTTCAAGACGTCTTCCTTTATGTTGTGTGAGCCCTTAGTCTGTCGATTTTTTTTTTTCTTTTTTTTTTTTCTTTTTTTTGTATTTGTATTTGTCCCCTTTTAGCTTTTTGCCAAAGCAGCAGCTACACTTCCTTGTTGTGCTCGCACACAAAACTTGACATGACAAGGATGGACCAAAACATCACAAAATGTAACTTACAGAGGATTCCCCCAGTCATGTGAACTCCCAATAGGAAATATTACCTTTTGTTTTATGAAACTAAACAAGCAGACCTCTAATTAGAATCGAACTCCTTGTCACGAATACAATGCGCTTAAGTACTTTGACTATTAAGTTTCAACTATGTTTACTCATATTATTTATATTGAACATTTGTATTTTAAGATAGATTAGAAAGATTTTCAGACCTTTGTTTTTGGCACTGGAAAGTGTGAAATGAGAGGTTTTACTGAAAGAGAAGTAGGTCAGATTCAAACACACGATTCAGCCGTACATGTGCTACAGCGGTTCAGACCGCTGGACCATCCTAGGCCTAGAAAATGTTTTTGTGTATTTACTTGTGCTTTGGCAGTTTGTTCATGTAGTTCATTTTTGGCTGCAGTTACTTGTTTAATGCCATGGCTGTGTATATCAACACAGTCATCAAAGATGTGTTTGTGAAAGGAAGAAAGGAATGCTTATCAAAAATATCACACCTGGCTGCTTTTTGAGAATTTGTGCATGCTCTCTCACTCACTCACACTCACACACACCCATACACACACCCATACACTTTTCTCTCCGAGTTGTGGTCAATGGCCCTACACACAAGCTTACAGAAGAGAATTTGCTTCAAGACGTCTTCCTTTATGTTGTGTGAGCCCTTAGTCTGTCGTGTTTTTTTTTGTTGAGGAGGAAAGGTTGTGCTGCTAAAAAGAGGGCAGTCTTCACTGCAACACTATTTAGCGTTTTCTAAGTGGAAACCAACTGCCTAATAGTTCTTTGTCCTAGACTATGGAAATGTAAGTCCAATTTTAGTTGTATTTGTATTTGTCCCCTTTTAGCTTTTCGCCAAAGCAGCAGCTACACTTCCTTGTTGTGCTCGCACACAAAACTTGACATAACAAGGATGGACAAAAACATCACAAAATGTAACATACAGAGGATTCCCCCAGTCATGTGAACTCCCAATAGGAAATATTACCTTTTATTTTATGTAACTAAACAAGCAGACCTCTAATTAGAATCGAACTCCTTGTCATGAATACAATGCGTTTAAGTACTTTGACTATTAAGTTTCAACTATGTTTACTCATATTATTACTGCCAGTCTCAACACCATATGTTTATCTAGGAGCTGGCTAGGCAAGGCTAGGTTCTAAGGTGAAATGACATTCAGCATATTGATCTGTTGTCTGAACACTGAGAGTGAGGTTTACTTTGAATAGTAGCCTACCGGTCAGGATGTGGTTACTAGCTTGAGTCTAGCAAATGTACTGAAGTTTACTTCTGACAGAGCCTTCATTCAGTTTCAACAGGATACCAGAGAAGTGAAAAACAGTTAGGCCATGGGCCTCGCCCCCAAACGGAAAGTTGTCAGAAGTGCCTTGAAAGAATGAAGGATTCACGCTTATTTAAATGAATTGAGAGGCCCAATTTTTCTCTATTTGCTAGATGCTTTAGACCAGGGGTGGGCAAATATTTTGGCTCAGGGGCCACATCAGGATTTTGAAATGAAATGGAGGGCCACATTTGTTTTTGTAATTTGTTAATCATAATTGATTTGGAGGCCAGAAAAGGGCAAAAGTTAAAACATACATTACATATGTACAGTAGATCCCATATAAGGTGTAAATAGTTAAAATTCTGACTCAGATGTATAAGAATGGGCTGGTGAGTTGGTTTT